>JAFVLL020041326.1:44526-158677 GCA_021397915.2 Tor tambroides | reverse complement strand
CATAAATGTGCTAAAAATCTCACATGTAATATCTGACAAAGAACCTTTAATCTCTTTATAGGTTAAAAAAAAAAAAAAAAAAGACTTATAGGTTTAAGTTTCTTTGTCACATTACATTTAGTCATTTTATTTCATATGAAAGTTAAACATTATATTTTTGCATACATATTACATGTGATAGAGTTTAACAGTCTCATATTACACATTTTTGCAAATAAAAAAAAATAAATTGATTATAAAGTAAAATTCAACTTTACCTGTTTTGAGGTCAGTTTTATGAGAGATCCTTCATATCCCTGTTTAATAAAAAGGACAAATTAAACGAATCTGAAAAATTTAACCCCAATTTTCTTAAATCAAATCACCACATTCAGAAAAAGGTGGACTAACAAAACTCCCAGCCCCCCCCCCGCCCGATGTCTCTTACCTTGAAGGGTCTGAACAGCAGGTAAAGCTCACGTGGTTTGATGTCGACAGGCAGCCCACTGACAAATAGTGTTCGTACCTAGAACAGGGAAATACCTAAATGACATCAGCAAACAAATGACACAATGCAGTGACCTCTGACCTATGAGTGCCATGTATAGTCTAATAAATGTGCACCCGAAAAGGAGAAAAATAGGAACCGTTTAGAACTACCTTGGATTGTCTCTGTCCCTTCCTATTGTGTCAGAGTCTCCCCGTTTGTCTGCAGAATTTGCTATCGGAGACTGAATGTGTTGAGATCAAAATCATGAGATTGTGTTAGTTTAGTGAGCAGAAGTGTGCGTGGTGATCAGGTGTGTGTGACACTAAGCATGGATGCAGAAACTTCTGCAGGGCACGGACAGCATTATTGCTCCAAATGTGAGTGGAAGGTAGAAAATCTAAATTTAACTCGACAAATTAACAGGACAGATCAAATGATATTACAGTGAACAGAGAGAGCAAAGGGCGATCAAATAAAAATTTTTTTAAAAAAAATCATTGAAGTATGAACACTCAACCTTGGAATTCCTAGAACACATTTTATCCAACAAATTAAGACTAAGTATCACAGATTCTAGAGTTACGCAAAAAGCAGCGAGCATTTAAAAACAGATGTAGCAACTCTATACAGATCTAGAGGGGAGAAGAGAAAGATTGGAGGAAGGACACAGTGTGCTATGACCTTTTACGGAAAAGAGGGGAGAGGGAGAGAAAGAAATAGAGAACTTGGGTTCAGCCTGACCCATCACATTCTCCAAACACTTCAGAGGTGAACAACCGTAATCTGAAAGACTCTGGGTTTTGGGTGAACCTCACAAAAAACATGTCCAGCTCACATTTTACCACAGAACTAAAAGAAACAAGATTAAAATGGTTTAATCCAAAAAAAAAAAAATAAATTGCATTGCGATTAACAATTTTCTAAAACACTTTGTATAGTTTTATCCAGCATCTAGGTATTATGAAATTCATATTCATATTTTTAATGCAGATTCTCAGAGTAGTATAGAAGTTTGTCCTGTATTAAAGTTAAACTGTATAAGACTTAAATTCTCCCATTTCATAATTCCTATTATATCTGTGAAGTAATTTGTCCCATAAAGGGACAAAAAAAAAAAAGCAGCATTAATTTCCCATGAGCTCAACAATTCCTATTATCTCAGTGAGGATTGTCAATAAAACAGTCATTTGTCCTGTATAATTATTATTATTATTATTATTATTATTATTATAAATCTGAAACTATGAAAACGTCAATGCAAAAACAAATTTATTTATTTATTTATACACATACACACATAACCCAGACATGCTTGTAAAGCAAGACTCATCTTTTTAATTGTGCAACAATTTTTATGTCATGGTATTCTTTGAAGTATCAAATGCCATGGTACAAGAATATGGTAGCGATTGAACACCACGGTGCACAAAATACATGATACCACCACTAAAAACAATGCGTCAGGTCATTAAAGTGCTAAAACAGCCAATCATCAGTGTGTATAACTGGACAAACGTTCATCACTTAGATTTCTACACATTTCCACCAATACATCAGCCAATGGAAACCCGTCATTTCCTGAGTGGCTCAGAGGAGCGAGCGGCGGAACAACGGCTGCAGGGGAGAGCAGTCACAGAGTTCAGACTCATGTCAGTTTAAAACCCCTCAGCAGAAACTTTCTGGTTATCCTCAATGTTCCTGAAACACGAAACACGAGTGCAGTGCTCAAGCGCTGCCAGCAGCTGAGAGGGTAAATAAACAGGAATTTAATCAAAAAGGAATAAACACTCCACAAACACAGATAAATGGACAATGTGCCACTTAATAGCCTAAATAAACAGTTGATTCTGTCGCGGTCAGAAAAACAGGACAGAAACAAAGGGCATGTATGGGATGTGAGCGACCAGTTCGACGCACAGAGGGAGGAAGCCCCTGTCCTAAATATTGCAGGCTGAACACAATGAACAATCCGAACAGGCCACACCAAACGCTCTGACCCAGTGCTGCCCGGTAACAATGACAGGACACAACTCCCACCCCAAACACTCAACCAGAGTCCAACTCAAACTGCACCATTTACACAATGACCCTCACTAACTTCTCACTTTAATGTAAAAAACCTGCTCAAGTCTGATGTGTTCTGACAGGAGTGTCTGCAAACTGCCTTGTAAGGTCTTAAGCCAGTAAAATACACTGAACTGCAGGAAATGCCTCTACAAGAGGTCAGAGGTGACAGCTACACTCAAGAGCATAGAAACTAGTGTAAAATATAGCTAAAAAAGACTTCAGGCCTATATAGAATAAGTAAGGCTTCTATATAGATTCACTTATTTCACTCAATTTACTGCAACTGCTGAAATACTCCTTTTAAATTAAAAGGCTAAATAAAAGAAGCTGCACAACAAAACAAATGCATAACTCAATTTAAATAATTCCATTTACTCAATTAAAATTGCTCTTTTTGCGTCTGAAAGTAAAATTAATCAAACTCTAGATTAAAATAATGCCTCCACTAGAAGTCAGAAATTACATCTACGCTCTAAACATACCGAAAAACGACAGAAATTATGGTTTAGAAACATACTTATGTAAATTAATGTTTAGGAATATTTTTAATATATGGGCCTATATCATTAAAAAAAAAAAAACCACCAACAATACTTTTGACCCACATTAATTTAAAAAAAAAAAAAAAAAAAAAAAAGGCACCTTTTTTTTTTTTTTAAATAACCATCTCTTGCAGATCCACGTTCAGTACGTCACTGTGTTGCGCGTCTTCAACGCAACCACGAGAACGAGGGAAGGAAGAAAAAAAAATAAATAAATAAAAAAAATTAACACACTTCAAAAAGAACACCCACTGAAACATTTGCTTGTTAAATCTGGCTTTAAACTTTATCCACAGAGTCACACGAGAGCGTGCGTCTCATCAGGTGAGTCTCATATTTCAATGCCAACTTTAAGATTAATCATCAACGGACTCCACATTCCTCTCAAAGCTTTTCCGCAGCAAACGCTTTTCCTCAAACCGCCAAACGCCTCCGAAACGCTTCACAAGAGTTTTAATCGTCATGTCAAACGCCAAAACAGTTTTCCACAGTCATCCGCCGGCAGACTTGAACTTCACTAAATGAAGTTTATGTTTACCAAAAGAGTTTATTTCTCTTACCTCCTCCTCTAATGAAACACTGGTGTTCGTCTCTGAATCTGACTTCAGACTCATTGTGTAACTTTAACGCTTCTTTGTGCCAGAAAAATAAAAACTCAGTTTCCCTGTCGGTGATTTTGTCCCTGGTGTGCGTTAAAGTTGCAGAAGAGAATCTGGTGTCGTTTGTGCCCAGTGAAGCCGTGAGTTAAAGCCACAATCCGAAAGTAAAGGTGAGAGGTGCTCTGTGAGGGTGACAGAAGGGAAAGGAGGTGATTTTTGGAGTTTTTTTCCCCCCTCGCTCACATCAAGCTCGTTTGAGTTGAAGTGGAAAGAAAGGAGGAAAGAGGAACCGTGGGTAGATTTAAAGCTGAAGTTGTGCGTCTGCTCTTCTGTCCTATTAGCGGATCAATCATGTTAAATGCGCACACCCGAGCTTCAGATGGGACTCAGCTGCGCGAGGCCCGGCCCACTTTACCACCATCATCACCATAACTAACCCCTCCTTTACATCCATGCCTGCCTGCATAATGGCTGTGGCTAGAAGGGACACAGCTCCGACCTGAAACTAACAATGAAATTTCATTTTCTACCTATTAGATTGTGTTTTATTAAAGGGTTAATTCAGCCAAAAATGAAAATTCTGTCATTAATTACTCACCCTTGTGTCGTTCCAAACCCATAAAACAAATTAAGATTTTTTTTTTCTTCTTTTTGGAATTACATGAGATTGAGTAATTAATGGCAGAATTTTCATTTTTGGCTGAACTAACCCTTTAATGTCTACACCTACCCCAACCCTAAACTTACCCCTTACAGTAATACAAAAATAGTAATTATACAGTGTGACAACATTTTCACCTTATTGATAGCCACAGCTGTCTCCCTTCTAGCCTTAACCCCTATGGCTGTGTCTGAAACCTAGGAGGTCTGTACTAACTAGAGAATGTTTACTATTCATCCCAAGTACGCCAAACTGCCATCTTTCCTCATCGGCGTTGAGTTCTGAAGCCGGGCTGTTTTGAGCCAATCACTTGAGGCGTATATGTCATGTGATTATGCACTCTGGAGCCACAGGAAAATGACTCGAGTTGGTTGACTGATGGCACCAGAAAAAACGGACCCAAACCCAATCACGAACGGCCAATTTCATGCGTTTCAGAACTTCAGATATCAAAATACATGTTTTAATATACTGAAATATTTAAACAATTCTTCTTGCCAATTCTTGCTTCAGTCTGAATATGGCTGCTTTTAAAATAGCCTTCAATGGAGACGGATGTTTTTCACTTTTTTGTATGACAGCACCTTCTAAGGAAACTTGTTATTAGTCCAGCTTCCAAGACATCATGTCTAATGATGTAAAACAAAATCAAGTGAGGTACACTCCTAAAAACAGAGGTGCTTCACGATGCCATTTTGTCTCTAAATGGTTCCATAAAGAACCTTTAACATCTGAAGAACCTTTCTGTTTCACTAAAGGTTCTTTGTGGCGAAAGAAGGTTCTTCAGATTATAAAAAGGTAAGAAAGCGATGGTTCTTTAAAGAACCTTTGACTGAATGGTTCTTTGTGGAACCAAAAATGGTTCTTCTATGGCATCCCTGTGAAGAACCTTTTAAGTACCTTTATTTTTAAGAGTGCATATAAATAATGTATTTAGTATAAATAAATGTGATTAAAATCATTACATAATCACTTATTCTTCAAATGATTAAAGTTTTATGGATTAATTCACTTCTGTCCATTTTTAGTATTATTGATATCTGTCATATAGGTTTTGTTAATATTTGAACATTGACTATTTTCTGCTTTTATTTTAAAGTTCTAGTTGTTGTTAGTTTAGTTGAGGTTTTTTTTTTTCATTTTTAGTATTTGTATGTCATATAGTTAGTAAATTTTACACATTTTTATTAGTTTTTGACCAAAATGAAACTAAATGAAAATGAGAACTTTCTAAAATAAAGTTTACATTTTGTGAAAACTATTTTATTTCAAGGGGCCTTTTTCCAGTTTTAGCTTAATTAATGATGATCATGTTAAATACTGCTTCTATCAACCAGCCCATGCCACTATATCTGATCCACAATTTCTTTTTTATTTTTATTTTCTCTATTCACTCTATAAACAAAATCACCTAACCCTGGATGAATAATCTAACCTTCCCTAGTAAAATAAATAAATCAAATAAATACTAAAATGTATTTGAAATACATTTATTTCATTTTCTGTACATGAACATTTTATTTATTTCTATGGCTCTAACTCCAGGGCTCATGAGAGTTTTTGTAGGCTTTATTTTGAATGTTCATAGCTGTGTGTATGTCTATGTGTGGATGAAATGCCACAGTTTCCTTGACTGTAATGTGAGACAGAATCAGCGTTACACGCATTTTAACTGGCTGAACTATTGCTCTGGGGTTTTGGCCCCACATTACCAAAATGAACTGAATTTGTTCTGTCCACATGTGACGTAAATAGTGGATATGGGTTACACAAATGTAGTTTCTGATTAAATATTCCACATTGCTTGTTATCTAAATATCCTCTGAGGTCTGTGAGATCTCGCGGCTGTCCCGCGTGACGTGCTCAGCTCAGTCTCGTGACAGACTCTTGATTTCCCGCGCATGTTTTATGGTAAATGCGCTTGAGTGTGAAACATTTACAATCCTGTTAAAGCATTTACCAGACAGTTTCTTGACTTGTGTTAAAGCAGACAAACAAAAACAGAGGAACAATCAGGTTAAACATCATTTTTACATTATATTTAATTATTGCTCCTTCATTTACATCACAACTTGTACTTCAAGCTTTACCAATGCATTTTGTCTGTAAATATTATAGTATTAACTTTCTGTAAATATTGTTGTATTTATATCTGTAAATATCATAATATTTAAAATAAAAGTTGAATAGATTAAAGAATAATAGATTACGTTTTCAGTTATATAAAGATGACAACAACAATTATGTTATGGTATATGATAATATATAATAATATTAATATGACTCTTAATTTAAATTTTAGGAAGAAAGTATTTTAAGTTTGAATTTTCTTTATATTAAATTTAAATTAAATAAACTCTTATATTAGATTTAGATTTAGATTTTATACCATTTATTTAATTCATTGTTATTTTATCATTATTGGTATTCATTGTTATTTTATCATTTTATCTTTTTATTGTTTTTGAGCATCATTCAGTGTATTTCTCTGAATGAAAGAGGCCTTTTCAAATGATCTGATCTGTAATATTTTTTTTTGTTTTATTAATTTTTAAAATAATTATTCAAAATTAATATATATTTAATTGTAATTATAACATATATATATAAAATATAAAACTATATATATATATATATATATATATATATATATATATATATATATATATATATATATATATATAAAATAACAAAATAAACAGTGTTTTAGAAATGTAAATATTTGTTATAATTCCAATATATATAAGATTTATTTTTGGCATACATTTATATTATTTAAAGTACATTTAAATAAAAGTTATAAAAAAAATTAAATATAATATAATGTAAATAATTTTTATAATTACAATTAAATATATATAGTACATATATTATGATATTTTAAGTAATTTAATATTTTAAATAATGTAATTTTTATTTTTTATTTTAATTTTAAATATCATAATTATTTTAATATTTAAATATCATTATTTAAAATTCATATATATTTAATTGTAATTATAACAAATATTTACATTCTTATATTATATTATATTATGATATTTATTTACATATATTCATTGTTATTTTATAATTTCTGGCCATAGACTATTTTAAGGTCAGCTGGTTTTCCAGCCTCGTTTGTGTGTGTGTGTGTGTGTGTGTGTTTTTATTAACGACAGAGGCATTTTCAGATTCTGATCTGTAATATCTGATCAAGTAGATGTATAATTACAGAGATCCAGAGCTCACAGGCCAGTCTGTGTGTTTAAGTGATTCAGCTGGTCTAATATGTACACAGGCAAGGCTGAAGTCAGTTTCCATCTGAAGAGTGTGTGTGTGTGTGTGTGTGTGTATATAAAGGTGCTTGTGAGTGTGTCGGAGTGTGTGTTAATGCATGCTCAGCCTGTGTGTGCAGGAATGACTGGTTTCCTGACTTTGTACGGGAACACAATTACTCAGAGACCAGAAACCTGCTGCTGGGATTCTGTGGCCTTAACAATCATTTACCTTACTGCTTAACTAAAACAATCTCTGACCTTCCTAGCTCATATGTGAAGAGAAAAAGATGCCACACAATATCTGCAGTTTACACCTCCAGTCACTGATATTCTGATATCCCTTTACTGTTCACAGACAATATCGACGATTGTTGTGGTATTACAGCTGTAGTGTGTTTATTTACAGTCCCTCCCTGTACAGAATATTTACATGTACCATTTCAGCAATGATCTGTATTTAAGATATTGCACAGATCAGAATGTTTGAGCTGTAAAAGTATTTATTGCTTAATTTTTCCATTCTTAAGTTTTGCAAGTGCTAAATATTCATGAGCATTGCTAAAAGCATTTGAGTCACTTATTAACCCATCACTCACAAATGCACACTCATGTTTTAGGATTTCATTGAGAGTTTATGTAGAAAAGGTCTATTTAAGATCTCATACATCTTAAAGAATGCTATAAAATAAAATTAAAAATGCTATAAAATTAGTAGAAATATTTCATTTCTGTATTTTATTAATGCTCCTTCATTTATTGCAATTTCAGTGCTGCTTTGTAAAAATTAAATAAACTAATTGATTGACAACTTCTAATAATATAGCATTTTGTCTAAATATTATAATATTTACTTCTGTAAATATCACGAGAATGAATATGTTTTGAATATGTTTCAGTAACAAATTCTTAAAAGTGTGCATTGTAAAAGATGATTTTTTTGAAGATAAAAATAATACAATAATTATTGGAGTGCATTTTACAAGAAAACACTATTTCACGGTTACCACCACAGGATAAAAAAAAAAAAATTATATCTCACAATTCAGAGAAAAAAAACTTGTAATTGTAAGAAAAAAAGTCAGAATTGTGAGAAAAATCGCAATTACCTTTTTTATTTTTATTCTGTGGCGGAAACAAAATCTTATATCTTGCAATTCTGACTTCTTTCTCAGAAATGCAAGTTTATATCTTACAATTCTGAGTTTATATCTGATTTTATAGTTTATATATAGCCATAATTGCTTTTTTATTTTTTTTATTCTGTGGCAGTAACGGCTTTCCATAGTTACTTGTATTTCACAATTAATTACAAAGAAACAGCAAGCAATTTCTGTGTTTCTCAAATGTTTTTCAGTGTAGCAGTTTGGTTTGTGTCTAAGTCGAATCTCTCTTTAGATCAGTCTGCAAATGTTTTTCTCGGTTAACTGAGATATCAGATAAACACTCTAATTAGCAGAGGGCGTGATTTGGGCGTTGCTTTTACCCTGTAGTGTCCCAGCGGGGGTCTGCATCTCTTTTGCAGACCACCCTGCCCCCTTCGTAATCAAGAAAACGCTGGCAGAGATAAACACGTCTGCCACCATCACCTCGCTATCAGACGCCAGGGGTATAAATAACAACCTCTAACATTCTTCATCACCAGAGATAACAGCGAGAGGACCTAAAATGAGAGCACTCACACCCCGTTAGTGTTTAGAGGAACTGCAGGGGTCACTCAGGGGGTCAGTAATAAAATTACAAGGATGTAAAAGTTCATAAACAAATGGAGGGATTCTGGTTCTCTTAAGGAGTAGAGAATAGGCGAAAGGAATAGAGTGTCAACTCCGGGCCCGAGCGCTTGTGTTCTGCACTATAAATTGTGTTTGTGTATAGCTCTGTTCTTCTATTATGTTCAGAATGACAGTGTACAGATCCCTGCTGCACGAGAGGAGCAGCAAATCAGACATGTTTGTTTGACAGAGGCAGGCGAGATGTTCTCGCTCTCGGGATTACAGCATTAATGCTTATAAACAGGCAGAACATCGATGTTATACACCGAAAAAAATTATTTTCCAAAGTTGTAAATAAAGATTACTGGAGTACGTTTCATACAGAACTATTTCAAAATTTCATGTTTAATGTTCAAAGTGTTACTTGCTGCTTCTTTGTAATTATTTAGAATTTACTAGCTATTTTTATGTAAAAATTAAGTAAAGGGAAAAAAATAAGTAAGTAAAAATTCCTGCACAATTTTTTTTTTCAGTGTAAGAGTAGTACGGAAGCTTGTTTCCACTGTGGTATAAAAAAAATTAAATCTTCACTTTTTTTCTCCCTATTCTGACTTTTTTTTCCCCCTCGCAATTCCACGTTTGTTTCACTGTTCAGACTTTTCTTCTTAGAATTGTAACTTTTTATCCGACAATTCTGAATAAAGTCATAATTGTGAGATATAAACTCAGAATTGTGAACTATAAACTCACAATTGCGAGTTAAGATCTTGCAATTCTTGATTTTTTTTTTCAGAATTATGAGATTAACTCACAGACAAAAAGTCTGAATTGTGAGATAAAAAGTGGCAATGACATTTTTATTTTTTATTCCATGGCAGAAAAAAGCAAAAAATAAATAAATAAAATAAACAAAAACAAAAAAAAAAAACAGAATTGAAAAATCAGAGATTTTGTCTCGCAATTCATTCTTTCTGAGTTGATATCTCACTCGGAATTGCACGGAAAAAGTCTGAATTGCGAAATAAAGTCACAAATACACTTTTTTATTCCGTGGTGAACACAGGCTTCCATAGTGCAGAGGTTTATCAGTGCTGAAAACTGTGAAGAATATTGTGAAGATGCATTACAATACATACAATAAAAAATACTAAAAATGTTTTGGGTTTTTTTGGTCAGAGGATCTTTTGCAACAACATCAGAGAAATATTCTGGGTTAAAACAGAATCATTTCAAATTTCAGTTTGTGTTGAGTTTATTGAAAATGAAAAAGTGAAAGTGAAGTGACCATGTATGGTGACCCATGCTCAGAATGTGTGCTCTTAACCCATCCAAGTGCACACAAACACAGTAGTAAACACACACGCACACACACACACCCACCCACACACTGTAGTAAACACACACACACCTGGAGCAGTGGGCAGTTGGGGGTTCGGTGCCTTGCTCAAGGGTCTCACCTCAGTCGTGGTATTGAGGTGGAGAGAGTGCTGGACATTCACTCCCCCCACCGACAATCCCTGCTGGATCCGAGACTCAAACCCGCAACCTTCATGTTACAAGTCTGACTCTCTATCCATTATGCTACGACTGCCCTGTGAATGTAGGGAATACTCCTTGCAAAACTTTCTTTGGAACTTTAACTTGGAATATGAAAATTTTACCTTTCTCAAAGTAAATATTAACTCAGTTCTGCAGAAACTGTCATGTCGGACTACAGACGGCTGATCTCAGATCAGCGGTGGGTCGCTGAAAACACCAACTTTAATGTGCGCTGTATCTCTCAGTGCTGTCAGCTGTGTTTCACGCACCACAGAGCTGCGTGTAAAATATTCAGAACCTCTTATTGCAGTTTCATGTCTGTCTGAAGATGGTTTCGAGATTCTTAAAGCCTAAAATTGTTCCTGTTTTAAACCACATTTCCATTTTTATCAGGATCACACACCTAGTCTGGAAGTTAAATCAAGAGTATATCGTCATTGTGTTTTTGTTGTCATCGTGGTTCATGTCAACACTAAATATTCAAATTCATGTTGAATGTTCAATGTTACCATGAATGGTTACCAGTAAAGTGCATACTTGGCTGTAAACACTGCTGTGGCAAATTGTTTGCATCAAACATAGTGCTTTAACTCAAGCTTATTTCAACGTGTGTCCTTTGTGGTGCTAAATTTGTGTTAAACCCAAGGTAAAATATTCAGGCTTTCATAAATTGTCAGCATGAGCCACCTAGGATCATATACTGCACAAACAAAATCTTTTTTTATTTTCATGATCATTTCCTGACCTCTCTTGACCCTTTAGCAGGTTGTTTTTGTTATTGCACCATTAAGATTGTGTATATAGCATAATCTGGTTTTTGGGCCACAGCTGGGTCCCTTTACTTGCTCAGACTTGTGTGGTTTGATGGTTTTAGAGGGATTTTGGGCACAAGACCAAGCTACTCCAGCTAAAACCAGCTAAGGATATCAGGATAATTTAAAAGTGATTTTTTTTTTTTTTTCAGATTGTTAGACAATTTGTGATAATCACGTACATCACATCCGAGATGCTTTGGTCTCCCATGATCCCCAGAGAATATCTTCAACCAACAAATCCAGTCATACTAGGCAAGTCATTTTCTGCATCTTTCACATAGAGTTCAAAGCATTACTCATCACATGCTTGTCTGGTGGCCCAACGGTGAGTGTTTTGTTGTGTAAGCAGTGCATCAGACAGTAAAAAAGACAATAGATTATATATGACTGTAAAACAGGACAATAAAAACACAGAGGTCTCTAAGAAAGTGAAGCCATGCAAATACAGTCTCTCTCTCTCTCACACACACACACACACAAGAAAAACAGACGTCGAGTAACTTTTTAAGAAGTGCTGGAGTGATTGTAAACTGTTTCATGCAGTTGTATATACACTCTTGGCTCTCTTGGGTTTATAGAGACTCAAGATTGGCTCCTTTTAAGGTGAATTCCCTGTTTGCTCTCTGCATTGAACTTCTGCTGCCAAGAGCTGTTGGGAGACCGTTCCAGTGAAATCTCCCTGAGAAAGAGAGAGACACAAACCCTTATGGGCAACAGGAAATTCAGTCAAATCATAAATAAGACCATAACCACAAATTGGATCTCACTCGTTTCATCTATAGACCTCAATGAGGTTAAACTGAGATAAAATAGAGGAATTTACCAAATGCAAGTCAATATGCCATTTAAGTATAAAACTCTCAGGAGTTTGGGAGAACTGTAGAACCAATAAAGTCAATCTCAAATGAGTATTTATTTACATATTTTTTGTAAATTATTATAACAATAATTATTGTATTGTATATGTATTGAATTATATTATATTTAAAATATAATATATTAATAAATTAAAATATTTTAATAAATTATATATATATATATACACACACAATTTAATGATATATTATTGGTATTATAATATATTATACAAATGTTACAGTATTTAATATGTAGTATTATATAAAAAAATAATTAAAATGTAATAATTAAGAGACAACTAATGATATATGGTACAGAGAGAAAAAATAAAATAGCTCAGTCTAAGAATTTGATGAGGAATATTTAAGCTCATATTGAGATATTTGACTTTTGAGACTTTGGTATTTTGGCAAATCTTAAGATTTCTTTTGAGACTGTAAAGGAGACATGTGAGATCTGAGAATGAGAACCAGAAGCAAGTCTCCTTTTGCTCTCCATTTGATTTCATTGCTGTATAGGAGAAACAGTTGAGATTCTGAAGAAATCTACAATGCAAGTATGAATTTCATAGCTTTATATACTCACTGTATCTTTTGGCTGATATGTTTTTATTTGTATGATTTTGGCAACATCTGAGACAAAGTTGATGCTGAACTGGAACAAAACTAAGTGCTCTCTCCTCATTTCCTCCCAAAACATTCATAAATATCTCTTTCCTCTGCTTTTCAGCACGACTGGACAGAAGTTCATAGCTGTTGACACACATCAACTAAATAAACCAGCCCGCTGAGCGATTCCTCACCCAGATATGTGAGATACGCGAGTAGAAAAGCATGGATTTGCTGATTAGCACAGCTTAAACATTCTTTACGGCACCCATTGGCTTTCTATTCCCATTGTTTAAGAGTATTTTTTTATATCTTACGTCCAAGAGCTCAAATGTAAACAAATGACTTTCAGAAGACCGAGGCCTTTTATGGAGTCCAGAGCAGCTGAGATAAATTAAACTGTCAGTGTTTATTTTCCAACAAATCAGCAGTTGAGCACTCCAGCCCTTCGTCAGCTGATAAAACACACTGACGGAGGGCGAGAGACAAAATTGAACTAATATAAAGACCAGAAAACCCTGACTTAAAAGGATAAACTGAAAAAAGATGGAAGCAGAAGTTTACTACGTAATCCTGCGTTATCGACGTGAAAGATCTGGGTCTCGTAAACCCGTGTGGTCAAGAAGCTTGAAAGTCTTTTATTAGCTTGAGGATTTTAAAGGTCTATTTCTGAGCTAATAGATCCTCTCTGTCCTTTTAGGGAGGAGAAGCGCTCATGTACATCAAAGCATGAAGAGCAATATCAGTCCCAGCTATCGTTACACGTCGAGGCCTGTGTGTCCGTACAATGGTGAGTTCATTTGTGTGTGTGTTACTGGTCATTTCTGTCTTTTTTTTCTGCCTTAAAAGGGCTGGCTGTCAGTCGTATTGTTGACTAGGGGCCGGAGTGACACTGGCCCCCTGAAGTGTCCACCTGATATAGCAGCAAAAGATCACAGACATGGACTTTCAGCCCGGTCCAAACTTGAGATAACTGTACTGAGCAGATTTTGATGGATGTTCCTGCTGAAAAGACCAGCGTGTATAATTTCCAAACCAACAGTAAGTTCAAATAAAGTTCCCAGCAGGGTTGTGTGGTATTCAGAACTGCCTTTTAAATTGCACAGTTCAAAATTGAATTGGACTTCATTTCCCAGAATGCATCACCTTTTTGAATTACAATTCCTCTTCCTGTCATAACAATTGCGTTTTCTGTGGAGTTTGGCCAATGCAATTCAAATCCCAACTCATGAATCACAATGGAGCCAATTCTGAATTTTGCACAACTTTTCAATGTCTAGTTATTGATTTCAGTATAAGGATAATTGAAAAATCATGTGACAATGAAAATAATTTAAATATCTAATGAAATATTTGAGCTGAACATAAAAAAACATTACATTTTGTATAAACACAATTGAAGATTTGAGTCATTTTGATGACTTTTATCAAGTCTGCAAAACCACAGTTAAAATTCCCAGATTTTTCCATATGTTTCATAAATGTAGAAACCCTGTCAAGCCGTAAATTAAGCGTATTGCATTTCTAGTGCCATGTTCTACCAGTTTATCTTTATTAACTATATAATCAGCATGAATTTCTATGCTAGTCTAAAATGGTGCTGGTCTAGCTGGTTGATCAGTATGATCTGCATGGTAAAGCTGGTTGACCAAAGAAATGTTTAAAGGGATAGTTCACCCAAAAATGAAAATTACCCCATGATTTACTCACCCTCAAGTCATCCTAGGTGTATATGACTTTCTTCTTTCAGACAAGTACAATTGGAGTTATATTAAAAAAAAGTCCAGGCTCTTCCAAGCTTTATAATGGCAGTGAATGGGGGTCGAGATTTTGAAGTCCAATGAAATGCATCCATCCATCATAAAAAGTGCTCCACTCAGCTCCAGGGGGTTAATAAAGGCCTTCTGAAGTGAATCGATGCGTCTGAGTATAAAAACTTAAGAAAAATATCCATATTTACAACTTTATAAACTGTAATCTGTAGCTTCTGCTAACTGTCGTACGCATGAGAGAGCGGCGTTCCAGTGGATGATCTAGGACGTAGGCAAACGCAGCGGCGAATGCGGAAACACGGAGGAGAGAGCAAAACAAATCACCAGTCATGAGTTATGAGTAAAAAACGAGGATTTGTAAAGAGAAATGTCAGAGGATTTCAATATAAGCCAAGAGGAGACTGGTTTTCATTTGCTGTAAACAAAACATGGTTCTCGCGAGACTAGCAAATTTTCACTGGAGCTTACACTACGTCCTACGTCATCTGCTGGAACACCACCCTCTCAGGGTGCTTTCACACTTGGTTCGCTTGCCTGGTCCGAACCAGAGTTCGTTTGCTCCCCCTCCCCGTGCCCCCGGTGGACTGTGTTCATATTATTTTATTTTATTTGGGTCCGAACCGCAGTTCGTTTGCATCATCAAGCCAGCAGCTGTTTACCCCGTTGCTTAGTAACGACGGAGCAGGAGAAGGCGGCAAAATGCATAGTTTCTCTCTTGATGTTTATATATTTATGTTTTTGATCCATTGGTTTTGTTTCCAAAGCTTCAGTACATAACAGCACTTACATCTTTCTTACAAATGTACTGCAAATGCTCTAAAGGCGAACAGAAATGAGACAAACAGCTTTCTGCTTGCAGTCACGCTCAAAACACACATTTTTATCAAATAATACGTCATTAATTGCGGTTCACTTCTGCGATTTGGTAAGATTGCGTTCATATCAGCAGCGAACCGTACCAGAGTTCACTTGAACCGTACCCCAGGACCACCCTTTTTAAGCGGACTCGGGTACGGTTCGCGGGTGTGCACCCGAGTTCGGAAGACAGCGTTCACATCATCCAAACGAACCGAACTCTGACGTCAGTTGAACCCGGGTGCGCACCAAAAGTGCTAGTGTGAAAGCACCCTCATACAGCGTGCATACGACAGTTAGCGGAAGCTAGAGATTACGGTTTATAAAGTTGTAAATATGGATATTTTTCTTATACAAAACCCATCGATTCACTTCAGAAGGCCTTTATTCACCCCCCGGGGGTCCGCGTGGAGGGCTTTTTGGGATGGATGGATGCACTTTATTTTGCTTCAAAATCTGGACCACTATCCACTGCCATTATAAAGCTTGGAAGAGCCAGGACATTTTTTAATATAACTCTGATTGTATTCGTCAGAGAAGAAAGTCATATATACCCAGGATGGCTTGAGGGTGAGTAAATCATGGGGTAAGTTTCATTTTTGGGTGAACTATCCCTTTAAGCTAGTTACTTGGTCAACAAGCTTCAACAGAGAAGTTAACCAGACAGACCAGCACAAAGCCAGCATAGAAGTACATACTAGTATTGGTGGCACTGGTCTTCATAAACTAAGTTGACCATAAGTCCTCTTTTTCCCAGACATATCCTGGCTGGGATTTCTAAATTGCATAAAATGTTCAGGCTTTGGCTTTGTTTTTGTATTGTTTTTATACTTGATGAAGGTAATGACAGAAAAGTAGTTTAACCACTAGCATACAGGCATTGTACATAATCAACCAATCGTGGTACGTGAGAAGGTGGGATCTACAAAGTACGGCCAAAGCAATGCAAAATCAAACATATAATGTATGAGGACATGTCAACAGAAAAACAAAGCTAAAACCCAGACATTTCAGGAAATTTAGAAATCCTGGCCAGGGAAAAAGAGGACATATAGACACCCAAACAAAATCTAAATTGCATTGATAACAACAAATCCTGTCAATGTGGGTTGGTTGTACTGCATCTACGTGGGATTCAGAGATTGTTGCCCTTGTGGGGTGTGGCGGTAGAAAGGCTGTACGACAGCAGGCTTTTAGCAGCCCTCAAGAGGGACCGTCTTCCGTCTCACTGCCTTTTCTTCCACACAGTCAAATCTTACAGTTCATTACCCAACCCGAGCTAAAAATGTCCTGTGCGCGTGTTACGCCAGGTCTGAGAGCGAACCAAAGAAAAGAAATGAAATGCACATCAAAGATACATGAGAACGGAGAAGGAGAGGAAAGCCGCCCCTTTCAATTTTTAATTCATCATGTGTAATCAAATGTTCATCTTGCAAATCACAGCACACAAATGTGAAGGCAGAGAGCAGGGCCGTAATTGACAGACACTGAAGGGTACTGTACATGTCCCACCCTATAATCAGATTAGTGATGAATCAATATGGGTTTTTCACAGACTGATTCCTAACATTTTGCATTTGAATCTTGGAAGTATGGTTTCCTCCTTTGCAGAGACCACCAGAGATGCCCATCAGGCTCCCTTAAAGGAACAGTTCAAAAATGAAAACTATGTCATCATTTATTCACCTTCATGTTGTTCCAAACAGGAATGATTTACTTTCTTCCATGAAATACAATTACAATGTCAGGACAAAAAAAACCTAAATCCATATGACTTGTGTACTGTATTTCAAGTCTTCTGAAGTCCTACATTGAAAAGTCTCTTTTCAGAATGAATAATGTTCAGCTGCTGAGATTGAATTATTGAATCAGTGAACCGAATCCGTTTGATTGGTCTGGGGGTGCTCAAACGGAAGTATGAACTGCTCACAGACGAACCGATTCTTTTCAAAGAAAGATTCATTGACAAATTGAGCATCACTATTTTCTCATTAACCCTACACTATTAAAAATAAAAGGTGCTTAAAAGGTTCTTCACAGGGATGCCACAGAAGAACCATTTTTGGTTCCACAAAGAACCATTCAGTCAAAGGTTCTTTAAAGAACCATCTCTTTCTTACCTTTTTATAATCTGAAGAACCTTCTTTCACCACAAAGAACCTTTTGTGAAACAGAAAGATTCTTCAGATGTTAAAAGTTCTTTATGGAACCATTTAGACAAAAAAGGTTCTTCTATGACATGAGAGTTTTTAGGTGAACTGTCCCTTTAAGATCACTTTCCTTATGAAGTAAAATTTCAAAATACATTGCAAAAAGAGAATCAGCAGTCATTGGCTAAATATGTTGCCATGCGCTGATCTGAAGGCAGCCGGACACACACCTGCTTGAAGCTCTCGTGTTCATTGCGTCTCCTGCTGCTGCTGTCATGCTAAATAAACCTCATTGTTCCCAGTCACAACATGCCTCCTGTCTGGCCTCGTGTGTGTTTTCCTGTTCCCCCCTGGACTCCATCACGTCGTCCGAGGCCTACCGTACAGACAGAGCGGAGGCTGAGCATGCCTTATTCATGCTCTCCAGCTCCGAGAAGCTCTAGCTGGGTTAAAACAAGCCTCTCTCTCCCCTGAACTTCCATAAATGATGAGCGATAAAGCCCGCGCAGGAGTAGCACCGCCGCAGGGACGCTAAATCATTCACAGTGCTGTGGCTTCGGAAAGAAAAGTTTCTGCTCGCTTGCGGTCTACGGTGAAGTAAAAGATGAAGATAGCATGGCTAGATTAGTCGTAGCTGGTCTTAACTCAAGGCCGCTGCTTGAATTCATGACATTCCCAATGGAAACGGACCTAACATTAGATTTAAGTGGAAAAAAACAAACCTATTGTCAAACAGGAAGAGTGAAGAGAAGAAACACAGGAAGTGAGGTCATCGTACTAAGGGAAGACCGAGGAATTATACACCTGAGCATAAAGACAGGACTATTGTTCGGAGAAGAAGGAAAGACACTTTATGGAATTTCCTATTGACGGACAACACCAAATGTCTCAACCAACTCTACAATATTGTGTCAGATAATGTTAGTATTTTGTCAGATGATTTTCTAAATTCCAGCCAATACTTATAAGCCAAAACTTATTTTCATGTTGTAAATGTTATGTAAAAATTAGTGCTGTCAAATGATTAATTGCGATTAATCGCATCCAAAATAAAAGTTTTTGTTCACATAATATGTGTGGGTGTACTGTGTATATTTATTATGTATACATAAATACACACACATACAGTATATATTTTGAAAATATTTACATGTATATATTTATATTCATATAATGTATATTATATATAAATATTTTTAATAAATAAACATAACACTTTTTTCTTAAACACATACACGTGTATGTATTTATATATACATAATAAATATAAACATTACAATCATATGTATTATGTAAACAAAAACCTTTATTTTGGATGCGATTAATCGCGATTAATCGTTTGACAGCACTAGTAAAAATATATTTTATAACTATAAGTCACTTTGGATAAAAGCGCCTCCTCAATACATAAATATAATACATTTTAAAATTCTGTACTATTTTAGTAAATTACAAATAAAATAAAATTAAATATTAAAAATTCAATTAATTTTAAATAATAAAAGTATGTATTAGTTAGAAATTAGATGTTATAATTTTATTAATATTTTGAATCTTTTTATTTTTATATTTTCTGTTCTCATTTTAATTTGAAAGTTTTAGTAATTTTGTTGTGTGCATATATATACTTTTTATTTCAGTTTTAGTTATTACATCAAGTTAAACAAAATTAAAATGAGAACAGTAATAAAAAAATGTTTTTTAATCCTTTAATTTTGGTTTCAGTTTGTTTTAGTCGACTATAACCCTGCTACAAATGAATTTAGGCATCACAATGAAAAATACAGTATGAAAATGGATATTTATTTTGAGATCTGCTAAATATTACATTTAACAGTATTATTAAATTATTATTGTTTCTATTAATTAACTGTAAGTAAACATTTAGATGACGCCAAAGGTAAATGTAAAAATATGTGCAATGCTCATGCACAGTTATACATCCAAAATCAACTGAATATCGTATATCTAGGTATTTTTTTAGTCTTGTTTTGATTGATCAGGCTGTGTATCACACCTCTCGTTCTCTCTTCCAGGCGATTCACCGCAGTCAGACTCCCAGGAGGCCGCGGGTGTCTGGACATGATGTCACACCTCTAACATCTTCTAGCCTCTGCTACCTGAAAGTGACAGCTCTTGGCTGAAGAGAAAGCCTGTGTGGATGCGATCGGTTGTGTTTCTCTGCACTCAGTACTGTGTGTGTCACCAAAAGTTCTAGTTTCGCTGCTCAAAAGACACTTCTGTTGTGTTTTGGTACCCAGCGTGGGATGAAAGCTTCTTAGGCCTGAAATATATTCTATGAATGTACCTTAATGTTCTATGCAAACTTGATTTCACATTGCTTTCTGAAATGAACACATCACATTCTTTGTGTTTCAAATAGGTTTCAAACATGTTTATAGGTATAAAGGACAAAAATACTCTAAATTAAATAATTAAATCTATTAATAATGAATAACAATTAAATGTACCAAGATAATTGTCAATAAATAATTAAACCAATAAATAAATTTACCTATTTTTTTAACTCTGAATGAAATAATTAAATCTATTAATAATTAATAATAATTACATGTACCAAAATAATTGTCAATAAATCATTAAACCAATAAATAAATGTACTTACTTTTTAATACTCCATGAAAACACAGAATTTATTGTTTAATAATATTTAATAATATTCACTTTTACAAAACTAGTACTACTGCAATTAAATCGATATTTTTTTCCCATAATAAACATACTGTTTTTAAAAGTCATCAAAAGCATTATTTCTTTTTGATATTTCCAAAAGCTGCAGTTTTTATAATAAGTCAACAATTCTTCCTATGATAAAATACATTATTTTATATTATTTCCCAAAGTCATTTTTATTTATAATCATTATTTTTTATGGGTTTAATTCATTTACAGATTTTTAAATTTAATTTCCAGTGTTTTGGTCCTCCATCTATTGCTAGCTGCACTTCTATTATATTTAAAATATTTGATATAATATTTATATACATATTTAATCAAATGAAATATAATCATATAAAATAAATTGTTAAAATTAAAACTTTATTTTAAAAGTTTTAATAAATATAATAAACAAATACATAAATATAAGTATAAATAACAGATTAAATTAAAACAATGGCATGTAGCCCTCAAATAATTCTCAATTAAGTAAATTGTGCATAGAGTATAATTCTGTTCTTAACCAGCAATACTTATTACTATACTAGACCAGCCCTAATTAGCATAAACCAGCATGGACTAGCATGGAAATTCATGATCTTTTCAGCAGGGTTTTAAAACCATTTGAACATACATTTTTGTCTTTGCATTGTTATTTTCAGCATTTTTGCGTTCTCTCTTTCTCTTTTCCTCAGAGAGGAGATGCTACAGGTACAAGTGGAGCTGCGGTTTCACCTAAAAGCAGAAAGAGCGTCCCAGAGGTCCCTCAACATCCCCCGCATGTCTCTTTTCTCTTCCCTCCTTCTTTCTCTCTCGCCTCACTGAAGCCGTCCGATTGCGTTAGCCTCATCTCAGTGCTAAAACGCTCTCTCTGCGCCCCCCTGTCCTCTGCGCTGTTGCCGCCCTCATTTCCACCAAACAGAAGCACTTTGAAAATCTCTCAGACAAGGAAAGATCGCAGGCCTCACTTCCTGCGCTGGGTTTGTGTTTGATAACGCTCAAGACAACATAATGCCAATAATGACAGAAAATTACTCCAGTGATTCTGTAATTAGCTTGAGGATCTGTTGGACATTATGGTCATGTTCTGGTCTCTAAGTCTTATCAGCGTTTTTTAGGGTGTTACCAAATGCAGAGCTGAATAATCAGCAGAGATCATCTCCATCAGCCATGTCACGGTCAAGTTTTTATAAAACTATATATTTTTTCTTGCTTCAAAACAAAGTTTATAATGTGATTCAGGCAGGTTAAATATTTATATTAATATTTGAATACAATGAAATATAATAATATAGAAAGAATATGCTAAAACCATATGTGACCCTGGACCACAAAAGTGTCAATTTTTAGAAATTGATATTTATACATCATCTGAAAGCTGAACAAATAAGCTTTCCATTGATGTATGGTTTGTTAGGATAGGACAATATTTGGCGGAGATACAACTATTTAACAATCCGGAATCGGAGGGTGCAAAAAAATCAAAATATTGAGAAAATCGCCTTTAAAGTTGTCCAAATGAAGTTTTTAGCAATGCATATTACTGATCAAAAATGAAGTTTTGGTATATTTACGGTAAGAAATTTACTAAATATCTTCATGGAATATGATCTCTACTTAATATCCTAATGATTTTTGGCATAAAAGAAAAATGGATAATTTTGACCCATACAATGTATTTCTGGTTATTGCTACAAATATACCCCAGCGACTTAAGACTGGTTTTGTGGTCCAGGGTCACATATGTACATTATCAAAAGGTTTTAATACTGTTAATACTTTACATTTAATAAGAGATTAAAACAATGGCATATTGCCATTAAATAATTCTCCAAAGAATTTCTAAATACACAGTCTTGCATTTTTTAATTTTTAAAATTATTTCCACTTTTATTATAAACTTAAATGTTTATTTTAACATTTTAATACAATTAAATATTTTAATATCAAATAAAATATTGAAATTATTAATTTTATATTAGAAAAAAAAACACTTATAATAGAACAATGGCATGTAGCCATAAAATAATTCTCAATTAAATGAACAGTGCCTCAGTGTAGTTAATTAATATAAGAAGTCATTAATAAAAAAATTATTATTATTTTTTTAGGTAATTTAGGTAAATCATGCATGAAATATCTAACAGTGCTTAAGGTATCAACAATATAAAGTATGCAAGTAAACATTCAGAAATAAACAAATAAATAAATAAATGCTTTTTAATTTTTACATTCTATTTTTTTAAAAATCCATCTTCTAACAAAATGCATTTGGTAAAGGCAGAAAATCATAACATGTGTTCACAGGTTTAACTATCAAAAAGTCCTGTTTTTCTGGGCCTTCATAATTTTGACCAGAATTTTTGTAATAGGCGCACAGCATTATATATTACTAAGTTTTAAGGTAGCTGAACACAATGCTCCTGCCAGTTAATGATACAGGAAATGCAGCTTGTGTTCATTACAGCTAGAGTCTGTGGTGAAAGAATGACACAGAGATGTGGTTTTTTGATCGATCACATGAGCTCAGAGAGATCTGCTGCTGCTCTAAAGTCAGAAAAAATGTCTTTCTACATCTTAAGCTTTATAAATCACTTCTTTCGAGATGCCAAACAAAAGAACAGCCTGTCCTCGACACGAGGTGTTTACATTCTGCTGGGTTCTCCTCTCTCTCTCTTTTTCCTGCCTCCCTCTCTCCACCTCCCCCAGCCGACCTTCCCTCGCTCTGTGGAGGAGGACAATCCACTGGAAGGAACGAGGGACTTGGCCTCAGACCAGAGCAGAAAGAGAGAAATACTGTAGCGTGAAGTCTGACTGCCTGCATTTGTAGAACAAAAGAGGTCACATGAACAGCGGAATGAAGAAAACTGAGGGATAAATAGGGCAGCGACTTATCATGAACACACCTGGTGGAGACAGAGGGAGTTTGTTTGAGCGGTAGCTCCCACATAACGTCAGACGCACAGAGTGAAGGTCTCTCTCTCTGCAACCAGGGGGTCAAGGGCAACATGTTCCCAACAAACATCGAGAGAAAACGATTAACAGGACTTTCACAGCAGGGGAGAAATATGGAGGGAGCTGAGGGGATCTCTAGAGAACAAAAATAGCAGGAAAATGACCTTCTTCGCAGTGTCACCAAGAGCATCTCCAATGCTCCTAAATTTAGTTCTCTGAGAAGTTTTTGAGAGAGAAAAGAAAAACAAGGGAAATTCCATTCTTTCCCTTTTCTCTCTGTCTCTCTCAATTCAGTTTCAAACAAAACATAATAAAAGTGCAGTGCAAAATTATAACTCAATTTAGTAAGCTTTATTGGCATGACTACAACTGTATATTTGTATTGTCTAAGTAGAGAAAAAGAACAAAAAAAAGAACAGTTTAGTATACATTTTTTTTCTATTCCCAAAACAATGCTAAACTAAAATATACTAAACTGCATTGCAGTGTAAAAATTGAATTAGTATTGCCAAAGCAGTGTTAAACTAAACTAAACAACAGTGCGGTATATAATATGAATTAGTATTGCCAAAGTAGTGCTAAACTAAACTAAACTAAACTAAACTATACTATACAACAGTGTGGTATAGAAATATGAATTAGTATTGCCAAAGCAGTGCTAAACTAAACTAAACTAAACAACAGTGCGGTATATAATATGAATTAGTATTGCCAAAGTAGTGCTAAACTAAACTAAACTAAACTAAACTATACTATACAACAGTGTGGTATAGAAATATGAATTAGTATTGCCAAAGCAGTGCTAAACTAAACTAAACTAAACAACAGTGTGGCATAAAATATGAATTAGTTATTGCCAAAGTAGTGCTAAACTAAACTAAACTAAACTATACTATACAACAGTGCGGTATAAAAATATGAATTAGTATTGCCAAAATAGTGCTAAACTAAACAACTAAACTAAACTAAACTAAACTAAACTAAACAACAGTGCAGTATAAAATATGAATTAGTATTGCCAAAGTAGTGCTAAACTAAACAACTAAACTAAACTAAACTAAACTATACAACAGTGCGGTATAAAATATGAATTTGTATTGCCAAAGTAGTGCTTAACTAAACTAAACTAAACTATACAACAGTGCGGTATAAAAATATGAATTAGTATTGCCAAAGTAGTGCTAAACTAAACTAAACTAAACTAAACTATACAACAGTGTGGTATAGAAAAATGAATTGGTATTGCCAAAGCAGTGCTAAACTAAACTAAACTAAACAACTAAACTAAACTAAACATTATAAAATATGAATTTGCATTGCCAAAGCAGTGCTCAACAAAATTAAAGTAAATGTAACCAAATTAAAGAACGGTGCAACGTTTTCTCTCCATGTGTTTTGTGCCGGAGCCCTGTTCTGAGGTCAGTTTTCTGCTGTAACAGATGTCAGATTCATCTCTGCTCCGGCTCCAGCTTTCCCATGAACACATGACCACATGACTGACAGCTCCACGACCTCCACGAATCCCCAGTGAGGTTGAGCCCACAGAGTCAGGACAGGAGGCGCTGCTGGGGTTCCACCCACAAATATTCCGCCTTCCTCTGTGACCCGTTATCCCCGTTTACGGTGAATTGATCCACACACACACAGCGTGGGAATCCCAGCACCCTCACACAACATCTCAGGATATATTTAGGTTCAGACATTAAGCTAAAACACTCCTAGAGCATGCTTTCCACCAGTTCAAATGTTCCAGACAGTGTGGATTACATGCGTACAATGAAGAACTAGTTGCTGGATTCATGTCCATGAATTTTGAATCTTCCAGATGTGTTTGGTCTCAAATCTTATCATGTTTTAGGGGATTTCCAAATGCATGAAAGAGTTTGCAGTCAGTCCTTGACCACACTTCTGTGTTCCGCTTTGTTCTCAAGGTTATATTCTGATTTACCTGCCTCTAACGGGTTAGTCATAAATCCAGATTTGAACCTTGTTGATGTAGAAGTGAGATGGAGAGCAGAACTAATGGCCTTTAACCTTTATGGGACATAATCACATCACCTCCTCCTAGGGGTCGAAAAGTTACACGATTCCATGTGTCTCAGACCATTCGCTGACCATCTACAAGCATAAAAAAAACATCAAAAGCTTTCTCAAAACAGCATAAAGCTGTCTCAAAGCACTAGCTCCGATCAGATTAGCTGGCTTCTACACAACATCACTGAATCACAGGAAGCAAAGTTATGTTTGCAAGTTCCCAGGACTGCTACAACAAGCACTTCTGAAGAAGAAAATGTACTGCATTTGTCAAAGTTTGCAGTAGCTAGACTGTTCTGGGTGGTTTCTAAGGTGTTGCTATGTGGTTGGAAAGACATTCCGAGTACTAATTTTGTTCATTTGCTATGCAGTTACTAAGGTGTTTCGGGTTGTTGCTAGGTGATTGTGTGCTATGCAGTTGACATGGCAATGCTTTGACTTTGCTAAAGTGTTGTGAGTGGATTTAGGCCTTTGCTATGCAGTTGCTAGGGTGTTTTGGGTTTTTGCTAGGTGGTTGCTAAGGTGTTCCAAATGGGCTTTAGTGCTATGCAGTTGCCAGGGCATTGCTTTGTGTTTGCTAAAGTGTTCTGAGTGGATTTAGGTCTTTGCTGTGCAATTGCTAGGGTATTTTTTGATTATTGCTAGGTGGTTGTTAAGGTATTCTAAGTGGGGTTTAATGTTATGCAGTTGCCAAGACATTGCTTTGTGTTTGCTAAAGTGTTCTGAGTGGATTTAGGTCTTTTACTATGCAGTTGCAAGGGTGTTTTGGGCTGTTGCTAGGTGGTTGCTAAGGTATTCTAAATGGGGTTTAGTGCTATGCAGTTGCCAGGGCATTGCTTTGTGTTTGCTTAAGTGTTCTGAGTGGATTTAGGCCCTTGCTATGCAGTTGTTAGGGTGTTTTGGTTTGTTGCTAGGTTGTTGCTAGTGTTTTCCAAATGGCTTTTAGTGCATTGCTATACAATTGCTAGTGTATCTTTGGTGCTTTCTGGGGTGTTGCTAGGTGGTTGCTAAGGCGTTCTAAATGGGTTTGCTTCATTTTTGCTAAAGTATTCTGAATGGTTTAATGCCATTGTTCTGCAGTTGCTAGGGTCTTTAGTGTAGTTGTAGGGCTGCAACAACAAGCATTTCTGAATAACAAAATTGAGTGGATTTGTCAGAGCTTGCAAGGTTTATACTGCTGAATCTATGAAAGTGGACCAGATATGTTGCTAGCCTACATGGTTCCTGGCACTGGAGGGGCGGGTTTGTTGATCAAGTTAGTTTGAGCTTGATTTCGGGAAAAACTGTTTCATCTTTCCCTTTTATAAATACAAACGTACAGCACCGCTAACATCCTCAGATTACAGTCTCTGTTTCTCAGGCTCTGTGTTTCCTTTTGGAGCTTTGAAGAGTCTCTTTAAGATAAGATATCTCAGTGTAGGGCGTCCTCTCCCAATCGTGAGCTGCTGCTAACTATTTATAAACTCTAACAGGGCAGAAAAATAGACATACTTGCTCTCTCCCCTCATTAACATGCTCATGTGAAGTAATATCACCTGACTCTTTCATCAGGGACAGTTGGATTGGACATCAGGAGGAGTTAAAACTTACTGCTCTCCGGATCGATGCAAGAGGTCGTTTGCAAGCACCATCCTTGCGCTAAAGATCATCAATCAGAGATGTGAAACCATAACACATGCCATCTCTGTTTATATCTCTCCGTCTCTCCTGCGCTCTTCCTGCTGTCATCTGGATTACGTCTATGAGCTGTCAGTGATGAACCACAGGCTCACCTGAAAATCTCTCCTCTGCTCTCGGCATGTTTAGATAACCTCCGGTCTAAGTTTCCAAACTATTCAGTGTGTGTAAAATTGCAACAAAAACACAATGAAACTATATAATTGGCTACAATATCTGATGCAACTCAATCGCTTATCAAAATGAAATCCCATCTGTTAAAAACAAACTCATGCAGAAGGTTTTGATCAAATGATCTCCAATGTGGCAAGCATTAGAATCAGGTTTTCAAGCTGTTTATGTGCCAGCAAGAATGGCGGACTTTTAATTATAAACCAATCAAAAATACTGGTAAAAAAAAAAATGTTAGCAGTGCTTGTTTGTGCAAAACTCGCTAGTTGTGTCCCAAATGATGCACTATACACTATGCACTTTTGTACTGTGTAGTGTACGAATTTTATAAGGTTATTTTGTCATTTATAATTGGAGTCTGAAAGCCCTGCCTCCTCCGCTACATTATTAAAGCTGTGACAGTTGAGTGCATGAAGTTTCCAGGATTCCACTTTGGGATAGTTCACCCAAAAATGAAAATTCTGTCATTAATTACTCACCCTCATGACGTTACAAAACTATAAGACTATAACTATAAGCTTTCTGACCCTGCATAGACAGCAAGGGAACTACCATGTTCAAGGCCCAGAAAGGTAGTATGGACTTCGTTTAAATAGTCCATGTGACATCAGTGCTTCAACTGTAATATTATGACGCTACAAGAATAATTTTTGTTTGCAAAAAAAAAAATAATAATGACTATTTTCACCAATTTCTTCTCTTCCGTGTCAGACTTCAACGCACGCTGACGAGAGTACCACGACACATGTGTCTGCATTCCTCTGCTTGTAAACGAGTCGCAGCGCATCTGGGTTCGATGTCAGAACGGTGGCTTCTGCATCAGCAGCATTACACGCATGTGTCGTGGTACTCTCATGAATGCACATTGAAGACCGACATAGAAGAGGAGAAATTGTTGTATAAAGTCATTATTTTTGTTTTCTGTGCACACAAAAAGTATTCTCATAGCTTCATAAAATTAAGGTTGAACCACTAATGTCACATGGACTATTTTAACGATGTCCTTACTACCTTTCTGGGCCATAAAATGTTTCAGTTGCGTTGCTGTCTATGGAGGGTCAGAAAGCTCTCAGATTTCATCAAAAATATCTTAATTTCTGTTCTGAAGATGAACAAAGTTCTTACGAGTTTGGAATGACATAAGGGTGAGTAATTAATAACAGAACTGTCATTTTTGGCTGAACTATCCCTTTAAGTGCACTTTTTCTTTTTGGGATTTTCAGTGTGAGCGCACTACCACACTATATACACTACTAAACAACATAGAATAGTGCATAAAGACGCAAATTGGGATGTACCTACTGTCACAACGCTAAGTGGTTGGTAGTTGCCATGGTGTTGCAATGCAGTTGCTAAGGTGCTCTGAGTGGCTTTAGCATGTTGATGTGCAGTTGCTAGGGTATTTGGGGCAATTGCTAAGTGGCTGCTTATTGGGCAAAAAGCCCATAAAATTTATAGCACACTCCTCTACAAGCTGCACAATTAAATGTATCATTCATGTTCATAACACAAATGATGATGAGCGAGTTACATACCAAATTTTTATATTTTGTTGTAGAAGTTTGTTCAAATAAGTAAGACTTTGTGAAATAATACTAGTAATGTTTATCTTAGGAAGCACCACTAATAAAATTATTTTTTTCATCAAATTTCTTGCTGGGTTCAGAGAAAGTCCACACACACACACACACACGCACGACCTCAGCACTGAAATAGCACCATCTATGGGACTGAAGCAGCAGACGGGGCAGGAGATCTGATCTGGGGTCAGGTTTGCCCATCATACACTAATGACTGACTCAAGAGAATGAAACATTCTCTCTCTCTCTCTCTTTCATCATGTGGTCTGTGTTTTTCTGTCCATCTCTTTGTGTTTCTCTCAGCTACAGGAATGCTGCAGCACAGGCAGTGGGTGGAACTAATCTCATTAAATATGAAAGAACTTCCAATGAATTGAGAAAAGAAAGAGGGAGTGAGAAAAAGAGGAGAGGAGAGGTTACTGAAGGTCGGGGGGTGTTTGTGTGTGTGTGTGTGTGCGCAAATGGTTATGCAGCTCATAAATCTCAACATGCTTCTCCAGAGAGTTGCGAGAACTTTGAGTAAGTTTGATGTAATCGTGTCGCCCTGTGTTTCCTGTTTGGACAGACAGAGGAGGCGGGACTCAAATGACAGACATTCCACTGGACAAATAGCAACTTGAGATCGGATCGATCTTTCCAATCAACAGCAAAAACCTGCTGATTCTGTCTGGTGTGTTGATGGAGAGTCTCTACAGTCTACTAAGACAAGAACATCCTAGAGACTGTGATTTAAAGCTCAGAGAAAAGAAATCTAAAGACATAATCAGGTGAACTTGGGGTCATATCATGAAAAACATAATTTTCCTTGATCTTTTGAAATGTACCATGTATATTTACTCAAACTGACACTGAACAAACTGCTGGATGTCATCAAACTGCTGGACTGTTTTGTGTTAGCAGATGTTGCTGCTTCCCATTGCTTCTGACTTGCATAAATAGGTCAACTTTGTGCCAAATGGTTGCTCATGGCGTTTCAAATTGCTAACTTTCATTGAAAATGGATGATTTCTAATAACTTTATATTTCCAAAATGCTCTCAGTGTGCTCTTTGACTCTTGCACATTTAGAGCAGGAACAAGTACACTATCGTTCTAAAGTTTGGGGTCAGTAAGATTTTTTTCTTTTTTAAGGAATCAGTTATTTTATTCATTCATTAATTTTATTCATGGATGCATTAAATTGATGAAAAGTGACATTAACCCCTTAACTGTCACCATCCCACCTGTGGGATGCTTGGCGCTCTTTTTTCCGTTATCTTTTTTCCCTATCAAATATTTTAGTAATCATCACAAATTATATATCATTTGAAAGCTTAAAACCTCAAAATTCATCCTGTGAAAACTATTTTGAAATCGGACATTGCGTTACCATGGAAATTGTACTTTAAAATCTTTTGGCGGTCTCCTCCCCCTTAGTGGGCGGTGTCAAGTGTCATATTACGCAATGTATTATGGTCTTTTAGAATAAAAACTTTTTATAATCTTGACAAAATACATATTGTCGGAAAGGTCCGACTCTCAGGATTCCATATTTGGTGGTCTCTTTGTGATCGGAGTAATATTGACAGAGAAGTGTAGACATTTGTGACAGAAAAATGCATTAAAAAAATTCAATGGGGTTTGGATGGCACCCGGTGGCTGTTTGTGGTATAACGCCTAAACAAAATTGCATAGTAACCTCAATTTTTTTTATATCAACTTCAAATTTGGAACACAACTTATTTAGACATATGGCTTTAATTTTATGCCAAATTTGGATTAAAACCTATTTTGTAAAATATTTATTTTATATAAAATAAAATAAAAATTGTACAGTACATTTTCTTTACAGTAAATTTAAACTTTTATAACTTTTTTTTACTTTCATTTTTTCAAATGATTTCACTTCTGCAATAATCTGCTGATTGTCTTCTTTAAAAAGAGACCAACCTTAGGTCTGAATTCAAAAGCATTCACGAATTATAACAATTTAACTTTAAATAGTGCACTTTCAAGTCTATTTTCAAAAAGGGGGGGTGACAGTTAAGGGGTTTTAAAGGCATTTGGAATGTTGCAAAACATGTCTTTTTAAAAATAAATAAATAAATAAATTAAAAAAAAAAAAATCAAGAACAAAAATATTAAGCCGCACAACTGTTGATCAAGATTGATAATAAACGTTCCCAAGAAGACAAGCTGCTCAAGAAACATTTCTTGAGCAGCTTTTCTTCTTGGGAACATTTATTATCAGATAAATCAGCACAAATCAGCATATCCTAATGATTTCTGAAGGGTCATGTGACACTTAAGACTGGAGTAATGATGCTGAAAATTCAGCATTGCATCACAGGAATAAATTACATTTTAAAACAGATTATAATACAAAACCATTGATATACATTGTAATAATTTCTCCTAATTTTACTGGTTTTTTAATGAAATAAATGCAGCCATGGTTAAGCAAAAGTTTTTTGTTGTTGTTGTTGTTTTTTTCAAAAATATAAAAAATCCTTACCAACTCAAAATGTTTGAAATGTAGTGTACTACAAAAGATTCATTTTGGGGAAAAAAAAAAAAAAAAAAAAATCATTGTAAAAGTAAATCATAGCTGTTTTGGTTGATCAAAACAATGACTAAGATTATGAGAGGACTTCCAGGAAGTGTATAATATGTCTCCATCCACACACAAAACAACAATCAAACAAGTTAGAGAACATCTTAATCCACTTAATAAAAAACACAACATTGCTATAGTGTATTCTGCCCAAATCAACCAACATAATCTTGTATCGCTCAAACAAACACATCAGAACACCACAAATTCCACAATTATTAGAGAAGTGCAGTTATTTATTCGCGTGATGTGAATCTGAAAGCACTGAGAACCAATTACAACAAGCAGAGCCTGATTACATCAGGGAAATGGAAATTAGCCGTATATGGACTCGATGACCAGGATGAGGAAGTTGAATCATGGAAATTTGAATACATCATTTTACTTGGGTTGGCAAGAGAGGTTCTTACCTAACACCAGAGGAATGCAGAGAGAGAGAGAGAGAGAGAGAGAGAGGCTAGTGACTGTAGTGTTTAGTTTACCATCAGTCTGTCGATTACTCTGAAACATTCAGAACTCCAAAATCTGACCTTTCACCTTTACAAGCAGATTTGTTTGATCTCTGGAGCTCCTTATGCTGATGTTTGACTCACTGTTTACAGTTAAATTACAGCACAGGAACAAACAGAAATGAAACAGTTTGTGAGTTTTTTGTTGTTGCTGGCCTTGCATCAGGTGGAAATACTATGTTATAGACTGCATTTATTTGATTAACAAATACAGTACAAATAGATATATTGTTTTTTATTATATATTTTTTCTATTTCAATATACTTTCAAATGTAAATTTAATCTAAAAAATATTTTAAAATCTTAATTATTCCCAATTTTTGATCGCCACTGTAGGATAGCAATACAATTTGATACTACAGTGTCCTTCAAAAAAATCCCAAAGAGTCCAAAACTACATGGTAACATCCCAGTACTTTTTGAAACAGCAGTAACCTTGGCTTAAACTGTGTAAACTCTTCCAATTAATTTTATATTCTTATTGTGTCTCTATGCAGATCACAGAGATAGAGCCGCGTGTGTGCGGTTAACACGCAGGTCTCTCCAGGCTTCCTTTCGCATCAGAGCCATCCCGTTGAGCTCCACTTAACAGGTTAAATATTTCATGCTCGCACCGAACTGCCACTTTGAGTTCAGAGATACAGACGAGCGGCAGTAGCTTGCAGGTCCCTATACTCAACAGAGCCTGCATCATTCAACAACTCTTTTTTTTTTTAAAAAAACACTTCTTTAAAATAAGCTCAGAAGTGGAAGGTTGCTGGTTTGATCATAATTTAGTTTTTCACAACCACTTTTTACCAAACTTTTTGACCCTTACAATTAAACAACCTGTTATTTATGGATGCTTGTTTCTGCCACAGGATTAAAAACAAATCTGGCATCTGGTAGTGGCAACTTTGCATCTGACAATTCTGACATTTTCAGTCAGAACTGCGAGATAAAAAGTCATAATTAACTTTTTTTTTTTTTTTTAGTGGCAGAAACAAAAAAAATTTAGAATTGCAAGATCAAAGCTCAGTTCTGAGAAAAAAAAAGTTGGAATTGTGAGACACAAATTCGCAATTGCGAGAAAAAAATAGTCAAAATTGTGAGATGTCACAATTAAGGCCATTGCACACTGAGTCCGAAATTTTCGTATGCGTTTTTTCGGTTTTTCCGTATTCGTCATCCTTTCCTATCAAAATGCTTGCTACGGATGCGAAAACGCAGAAAATCTAACCTGATCCGAATTTTTTATGACGGACGAAAGTTTCAGAGGCAGTGTGTAAGCGTGATTGACACAACATGAGGTCGTATTTATTTTTTAACGTGCGAAAATTTCAGACTCAGTGTGCAATGATCTTTACTCTTATTTTTTATTGCGTGGCAGAAACCAAAATTCAAAACTGTGAGATAATCTTAATTCTGAGAGAAAAAGCCAGAGTTGTTAGGTATAAACTCACAATTGCAATTAAAATGTCAGATTTGAGAGATAAAAAAGTCACTATTCTTTTTTTTTATTCCATGGTAGAAAAAGAAAAATTCAAAGTGCAAGATATAAACTAGTTTATACTTTGTAATTTTGAGTTTAATTTTTTTTCTCAGAATTGTATGAGATAAAAAGTTGCAATTACATTTTGTTCTTATATCCTGTTGCGGAAACGAGTTTTCGTAGTTATTTGCAGTTGTGTTTATAGTTTATAACTGCCTCGTTCTTTAAAAACAGCCTCTTTGCAAAGCTGCATCATATTGTGACAATCATAAAACAATTTGCACGGAAACTGTTAATATTGCATTAAAGGAAATGGGAATTTGTTAAATCTGCAGAGTTGTAGGTTCTACACACAGCCAGAAACAACACAAGGTTTGACGGACTTTGTACACATTGTTCTCTTAAATCAGTGCTTGTTCTTGTTGTTGAATTGTGCAAAAATAAGAAAAGTAAATGTGATTCATTTTCGAAGCACAGCGGATCATAAATTAGGGTAAATTAATTCTTTCGGTTTTGCTGTGGCCTTTGGTTGGAGGATACGAGGCGTTGTGGGATGCTGGACAGATTTCATGCTTATATCATGATGCAATCCTTAAAGAAAAGAAAACTCCTCCACGCTGGGATAACGAGCGCTTTCCCGGTTGGAATTCCACTCATTATTCATCAACCATGCCACATTCCAGTGCAGTGACATCACAAAGAAAGACTCTCCTCTATAAATCAGATTCCTGCGGCATAATCTCTCCTGTCCTCTGATCAGTGCAGGTATGTCCATAGAGAGAGAGAAAGGAGGAGGAGGAATGCATGCAACAGATTATATGCGAAACCTCTAATATTATGCAATGCACAGGTTTGTGCTATCTGAATTGGCATTCAAACAATAAAAACATCACAGCAGTCAGAAAGTGAACATACCTATACAACAAATGTCATTGTCAACGATAATGGCGAAAATAGCTAGCCTACTAAAAATATGGGTCAGTCACTATGCCATGAGGTCAGAACGGTTGAGTAATCATTAGAGCTTCCTTTGTTTTGTCAGATTCATGAGTATGTAGTTATGGAAATGTGTCTGTGTTAGGTCTTTCTCTCTGAATCAGTGCAAGTTTGAAAGTTTCACGTTCTCTCTCTCACGTAATGGAAGAGTTCAGAGGATTTTGCGTATTTCTGGCGCAGGTGAGGTTCTGTCACGAAGCGTTTGGATCATTTAAAAGCGCTAATATTCCTGGCTTTCTGTTTCTCAGATCTGCTAATACATCCAAACAGGTTTCACATGATCGGCGTACTTGGTGAAACACAATACAGTGGAAAAACAGTAGAAAGAAGGACAGAAGGAGATTTTGCTTATTGTGTCCAGCTGTTAGCTCTGGAGGCGTGTGTATGTGTGAGGCAGAAGATGATTTTTCATTATGAGCTCCAGGATACTGTATCATTTTGACAACTTCTGCCAATTAGAATTCGTATTTTTACAGCATATACAGCCATAAATACAGTATAAATGATTTCCTCGTATATTACTTGCACATAGCATACAATACACATATCAGCTGTAGTTTATTGGTACTGACCTCTGCAGCTCATATTAGGAAGGAATAATATGGCACCACAACAGACTTTTCATCAAACTGGCAAGGAACCTGGTGAAAGATAAGAATTTATTGTTGATTATTGTAATACTTGTTAAACAATAGCGTCTCCTTGTGGGCATAGTTTTAGTATACAATAAAAAGATAAACATTTCAAACAGTAGGCCTACAGTACTCTACCTTGTTGTCCGTGACCTTGTAACGATGCAGTTAGCGAGTGGCGTTGAGTTATCATCAAGAAAAATGGTCCTTTTAAAATTATTTCGTGGAAAAGTAGCTCCCGGAAAGGTCCTAAATTATGTATGCTTTTTAAATGTAAGAATATATACGCTTCAGCTGTGTGTATGTTCGCGAACAGAAATCACGTGAGTACAGTTGCTAACCATATTAGCAACATCCGCTCAAGCTAAATCGACAAACATGAAACTGTCATTATTTTTCACGTTATTATAGCTTCACTTGTATCAGAAATATCATACAAATCGTTGGTGTTTTTAAAAACGACTAAAAAGTTAGTTGCCGCGGTTATCTAACTTGAAAATAACTTGACTTGCCTGAGACGAACTTCAACCCACAGTGTCCCGAAAATCAATGAGGAAAAAAATAAAATAAAATTGAATAAAAAAAATAAGAATAAAAAATACAAAAAGCGAAATTCGCACACTTGACTAACTTGCTCCGTTTTTACTTCCTGTATGTGGGGAAATGTGTATTATGATGATATATATATATATATATATATATATATATATATATATAGCTTATTTTAGTGCTGTCAAACAATTAATCGCATCCAAAATAAAAGTTTTTGTTTACATAATATATGTATGTGTGCTGTGTATATTATGTATATATAAATACACACTCATGCATGTACAGGTGCATCTCAATAAATTAGAACGTCGTGGAAAAGTTCATTTATTTCAGTAATTCAACTCAAATTGTGAAACTCGTGTATTAAATTCAATGCACACAGACTGAAGTAGTTTAAGTCTTTGGTTCTATTAATTGTGATGATTTAGGCTCACATTTAACAAAAACCCACCAATTCACTATCTCAACAAATTAGAATACTTCATAAGACCAATAAAAAAAAAACATTTTTAGTGAATTGTTGGCCTTCTGGAAAGTATGTTCATTTACTGTATATGTACTCAATACTTGGTAGGGGCTCCTTTTGCTTTAATTACTGCCTCAGTTCGGCGTGGCATGGAGGTGATCAGTTTGTGGCACCGCTGAGGTGGTATGGAAGCCCAGGTTGCTTTGATAGCGGCCTTCAGGTCATCTGCATTGTTGGGTCTGGTGTCTCTCATCTTCCTCTTGACAATACCCCATATATTCTCTATGGGGTTCAGGTCAGGCGAGTTTGCTGGCCAATCAAGCACAGTAACACCAAGGTCATTGAACCAGCTTTTGGTACATTTGGCGGTGTGGGCAGGTGCCAAGTCCTGCTGGAAAATGAAATCAGCATCTCCATAAAGCTTGTCAGCAGAAGGAAGCATGAAGTGCTCTAAAATCTCCTGGTAGATGGCTGCGTTGACTGTGGACTTCAGAAAACACAGTGCACCAACACCAGCAGATGACATGGCAGCCCAAATCATCACTGACTGTGGAAACTTCACACTGGACTTCAAGCAACATGGATTCTGTGCCTCTCCACTCTTCCTCCAGACTCTGGGACCTTGATTTCCAAATGAAATGCAAAATTTACTTTCATCTAAAAAGAGGACTTTGGACCACTGAGCAACAGTCCAGTTCTTTTTCTCCACAGCCCAGGTAAGACATTCCTGACGTTGTCTCTGGTTCAGAAGTGGCTTGGTAGCCCTTTTCCTGAAGACGTCTGAGTGTGGTGACTCTTGATGCACTGACTCCAGCTTCAGTCCACTCCTTGTGAAGCTCTCCCAAGTGTTTGAATCAGCTTTGCTTGACAGTATTCTCAAGCTTGCAGTCATCCCTGTTGCTTGTGCACCTTTTCCTACCCAAATTCTTCCTTCCAGTCAACTTTGCATTTAATATGCTTTGATACAGCACTCTGTAAACAGCCACACCTTTCAGTAATGACCCTCTGTGACTTACCCTCTTTGTGGAGGGTGTCAATGTTCATCTTCTGGATCATTGCCAAGTCAGCAGTCTTCTCCATTATTGTGGTTTCAAAGAACAAGAGATACCCGGAATTTATACTGCAGGGATGGTCATTTAATGAAACTCAAATATAAATATTCTAATATTTTGAGATACTGATTTTTGACTTTCATGAGCTGTAAGATCTAATCATCAAAATAAAAACAAAAAAACTTTTGAAATGTTTTACTTTAAATGCAATGAATCTAAAATATATGAAAGTTTCACTTTTTGAAATAACTTACAAGAAAAAATGAACTTTTTCACGACATTCTAATTTACTGAGATGCACCTGTATATATTTCTGAAAAACAGGTTATGTTTATATATTAAATATATTTATTTATAATATAAATTATATGAATATAAATATAGACGTGAATACATGTATTTTCAAAATATATGCTATACTGTATGTGTGTGTATTTATGTATACATAATAAATATACACAAAACACAAATATATTATGCAAACAAAAACGTTTATTTTGTATGCGATTAATCGTTTGACAGCACTACTTATTATATATTTTGACCGTTTTTTGTCTTTTATTGTTCGTGTATGTGCGAGGCTCCCGGTGTCATCCGCTTCGAGTTATTTTAAGCTGTACAAGCTGTATTGCAAAGTGGTATTTCTTATCAGTTTATTAATGTATTATCATAATTCTCAGAATTCTTGCACATTTATTAAATAAGTTACTCCTGCCTTGAAAAATACGGTGGATAAAAGCAACAAGTCACTTAATTTCTATCTAATTTTCAACCACAGATGGCGCTGTCTGCTTGAACATCTATACAGTGACACATCAGCTCTTGTTTTTCACACAGTTAGGCTACTGTCCCTGACCTCTTATGCAATGGATTGAATTTTGACTCAGTTACATTTAAATCAATTTATGTCAGTCAAATTCAGTGACAGCATTATGTTCAGTAACACAATATCTCTCTCTCTCTCTGTGTGTGTGTGTGTGTGTGTGTCTGTCTGTCTGTCTGTCTGTCTGTCTGGCAAAATCAATATCTCATCACTGGTCAATTGTGAGTTTCAACCGTGTGTGTTTATGTGTATTTAGGTCAGGGTTTGGTTGTTGGGAATATAAACCCAAGCAGTGGCTTTCTGCTGTTTTCAGCACAGAGAAATGATTTTACACACACACATTTTTCAGAAGTTTTGAATTTTTGGAGATTTTCTCTAAATCACTAACACGTTGCTGAGCATCTGGAAAGCTTACATCGTGTGTGTGTGTGTGTGTGTGTGTGTGTGTGCTTATTTAAGAGTGTGAGATGATCCTCAAAACAGCATTATGTCATACTCTTGTATGTATGTGTATGAGTCTCCTGCACACCAATACCGAGCAAAAGATGTGCACGTCTAGAGTTCAGCAGCAGGTTTTTATGCGAGTCAGTTCATCCCGACACACTGACTGCAGCTCTGATTCCCCTTTACCCCACATGTGTGCTGCTGAAGATCTTTATTAAAGAGTTCAAAGTTGTATGTGAGAGTAATCATCAGATATATTTTCTCTAAAGAATTATTGACCTCATGTCAATCCAAACCTGTATGATTTCATTTTTTGTGTAATACAAAAGAAAAAAAAAGTGAAAAACCCACCCAAAATCACATGGTCTATTTACTGTAAAATCTGTATTTTATTTATTTTTTGCATTTTTCTCAGTACAAAATGTCTAAACATTGTTAAAATAAGATCTATCTAAATGAGAAGCAAAATTGTGAAAGATATGTATTTTTGGAGAATAGATCTTGAATTAACTTCATAGTTTATTGTCTTAGGCATGAATAGGTCGAAATAGGTTTATGCAGAAAATACAAAACTTCATCACAGACAGACATTTTCACATAAGTCCCTTTTTTATTGCAAAGAGATGGTTAATAATTCAAGGACAGTCTCACATCAGCTGCTGTATTTTGAAGGCTTTAGGCACTGCGAGTCATGTGATGAATATAGGCCAAGTGTTCCACATCATTGCAAACAAACCCACTGAAAAACATACAAAGTGAGTTGTGAGGAAAATATAAATGCTGTTTGCTCATGCAAGAGTTGGCACCCACAATACTAGAGTGCTATGGTCAGTTCAAGGCATTGCTATGTGATTGCTTACTGGCTAAAGTCAAAAGTGCTACTTTTTCACTACTTCAGATTTAATACAGATATTTCAGATTTCAGTGTGTCATTTTGACACTCAGCAGGAACAAAGACGAGCTTAGATCCTGTTCAACTTTCTCTCTCTCTGTCTTTATGTTCATGTCACTGATCTAAGGTTTCCTCTTCATGCAAGAAGTTTCCGGAATACATGTTTCCCAGCACACAGTGCTGCTGCGCTTTGAGGTCAAAGACACTCTGACCAAACACTGAGTGATAAAAATCACATTATAAACCACAGAGCACATGCTTTTCCTCTCTCTCTCTGCAGTCCCTTACCAAAGTGTAGTATACTTCAAGTTTATTTTATTAAGTATACTTCAACTAAAGTTCAAGTATATTTTTAAGTATACTTTATGCAGTATGTATACAAATATCAGTGTACTAGTAGTATACTTGTAAGTGTACTATTTCAGTACTCCTCAGGACTAAATTGGCCCACTTTCTAGTATATAAAAGTATACTTTTAAGTATACTTTAAGTATAACAGTAGTAAACTTTGAGTACACAACTAGTTTACATCAATGTTTTTAGCTTGTACTGCAACTATACTAAAAGTGAACTTATAGGTATACTGATAGTTTAGTAATTTAATACTTGTAATAGCATTTTTAGTAGACTTTGAAGTATAGTCTCAGTAAACTACAAGTTTAGTAGTTTTATACTGCAGGTATACTCGTGAGTTTTCTTAAAGTGAACTTTACATCATACTTTAAGTATACTAAAGTACTTTAGACTTTTTCTAAGTATGTCAAGTCTACTTAAATGTCATTTTAAGTATATTTCTGAGAAGTACATAAAAAGTAAACAAAGTATACGTTCTTATTTTTAGTTTAAAAGAAGTATACTAATAGCACACTTGAATAAACTTCTTTATCGTAAGGGGTGCTGTACAATTAACACAACAACAGCAAACTTCTACATTAAAGGCTTAGTTCACCCAAAAATGAAAACTTGCTGAAAATGTACTTGCCCTCAAGCCATCCAAGATGTAGATGAGTTTGTTTCTTCATCAGATTTGGATAAATGTAGCATTACATCACTTGCTCACCAATGGATCCTCTGCAGTGAATGAGAGGCCAAACAGCTGATAAAAACTTAACAAAAATCCACAAGTGATCCACACCACTTCCATCTTGTGAAACAAAAAGCTGCATATTTGTAAGAAACAAATCCGTCATTAAGGCATTTTACCTTTAAACTGTTGTTTCTGGCCAAAATATGAGTCCATAATCAATAATAATGCGTTAAAAATGTTTAAAATCCACCCACATATATGTATAGAACTGTTTTAGACTGTTTTCGCTTGTAAACAGTGCTTGATCTGTGCATATTGCTCTCCTTTTTCAGACAAAATGGCTTTGCCACTAGAGAAAGCAATATTATAGAAGGAGAACTCATATTTTAGCCAGAAGCAATGGTTTGAAGTTCAAAATGTCTCAATCATCGATTTCTTTCTTATGAACACACAGCTTTTCCCTTCAAAATATGTTAATTGATGGACTGGAGTGGTGTGGGTAACTTGTGGATTATTGTGATGTTTTTATCAGCTGTTTGGACTCTCATTCTGACGGCACCCATTCACTGCAGAGGATCCACTGGTGAGCAAGTGATGGAATACATATCTCCATATCTCCAAAACAAACTCATCTACATCATGGATGGCCTGAGGGAGAGTAAATTTCCATTTTTATTTTTGGATGAACTATTCCTTTAATGTTGTGGTTGCTGTTGTTGTGTGAAAAGCATGTGCTCTGTGGTTTATGTGATTTTTTTTGTTCATATACTTGACCCCAAGTATGAGTCAGACTCTCTCAGGAGCTCTTCCCGCTTCTTGTTTTGCAGCGATTCAGTCACGCAGAAACGGACTGAGCGAGGGGAAGTATGGGAGGAATTCCCTCGACTCGGCACAAATCTGCCCCTCTAAAGCCCTGCTGTGCAGTTTGGCCTACTTCAGGCCGTGTGGACAGAGCAGGGCCAGAATGCTGAAACCCGTGTTATTCTACAGATGTTTACAGGCTTCCTGGGAAGAGCATAGAGGCCCGGACATACCCGGAATATCTGTCCTCTCCAAGCGCTCTGTGTTTAAACACAGAGATTAAGGAAAGCAGGGCAGTAACAACACGCCGATTAAGTGCTCAACGATGTTTTAGTGTCAGAACGTCATGCATCGGTCCGTGTTTACTAGAAGTTCTACTTAGCAGCTCAGTGTGTTCGTATATCTAATACCACAAAACAAGAGCCCTTTCAGTATCATGGAATTCCCACAGTGCTTGACACTGAAGACTATGTTTTCCCTATGGTTTTAGAAGGGTCATTCTCCAAAAATGTTGATTTTTCAGGCTTAATGTTGAAGTTGTTAAAAGACAACTTCATTTTTATTCTTTATATTATTTATTTAGTTTCTTGATTATATGAAATCATTATCATTACTAAAAACTTAAAAACACAATCTCATGGCAATTTATAACTATTTTACATTTTGGTGAATTTGTGGCTTATACATATGAATTTTTACAACCTTGTTCTTTTACATTTTGGTGAATTTGTGGCTTATACATATGAATTTTTACAACCTTGTTCTTTTTTCTTTTTTTTCAAACATTATAATGTTGAATTTTGTAAAATAGTTTTCCTGTAATATTGGGTTGGTTTCTCACTATATTTGAGAATGATCTAGAGGTTCCATTTATGTTTTAGTTCTATTTCAGAGAACGTGCTACACAAATCACCCAAAACCAGGAGAGATGGCATAAGAATGATGATGCTTGCTAAGATAGTCATCAAGAATAAGGTTCAACAGACATAATAAGGCCTCAAATGAAATTATAGTTACACTAATCCACCCTCCAGACAGGCATAAACTAGCCTAAACCAGAACAAAAATACATGCCTGGTCAAAGCTGGTGTTTTACGTAAAGAAGTGAGCAATAATGTGAGAGAAGTGGGCCTCAGTTACCAGAAGTGGTTGATTGTAGCTTTCTATTTGATAAAAGACTGAATATAATGTTACCGGCCATTATATAAGACAGGAACAGAGTGTATTCATAATTATTCACGTTTTCATTGCTCATGCTGCTGTATTGGTCACGTTCTAGCTTCCTACCAGGAGTCATTTCAATAAACAACACCCTAAAACAGACATTACCGGTCAGCATGGTTCATTTCCAGCCTGGAGACCTTTGAAGTTACACACACACACACACTCAGAAATTTATACGCACTATCCTGTAACAAGTTTTAAAATTAGTTTAGGAGGAAACAGAAATAGACCAATAAATAAGAAGAGCGGTCACCGTGGGAACATGACCAGCGGAAACGTAAACAGAATTATGGGAAACAGAACTTTCTTTTCTCTATGGGTTTCTGGGTCCAGAGAAATGACTGTCACTGCACTGCAGTCCCACACCCTGATCCAGCACAGTGTGTGTGTGTGTATGTGTGTGTGTTTGTTCAGACTCATACATTGTTTCTCCACTTCCTCAGTTGTTCTTTTACTGTACTTCTGATGCTTTTGGTGGAAGTGAGTCTCCGCTGACGGCCCAGGCTGGTGCGCTGAACCCATTCCCACGACCTGCTGCCCTTCCTACTCACACACTCACACAGTTCATGAAAAGATTGTCCGATTTTTTTCTCAAAGCATGGTGTGCAAAAATAGACTCAGATGGGAACTGTGAAAAGTCAGGGATCTCAGGACAGAAATGAAGGGTGCAATACTCTAATAAGGAATATAGTCTATAAATAATATATATCAATAATATATTTAGATTACAAATATATACATATCATATACATATTATACAAAAATATACATGACAATTCTTTTGTGTGTAAATATATATATATATATATATATATATATATATATGCATAACATACATACATTATTTTCTCTCTGTGTGTGTGTGTGTGTGTAGACACTTTTAAATATTGAATTAATATCAATAATTTTTCTAAGTCCGCCATCTTGTATTTATTTTTCTCAGCTTTTAAGGCATCTTTTTGAACATTTTCCTCCCTCTCAAACCCTTAGGTTTGTGCTGCTGTATCTTTAAGTCTTCTTTTTTTTAAAAAAAATAACACCTGCTATGAATGGAATTTAAAATCTAGTGTCTAAAAAATCTAGATGACATCTTAACCTGTCTAAATTTAAAGGGATAGTTCACCCAAAAATGAAAATTCTGTCATTAATTACTCGTAGCTTTGTCAAATTACGGTTGAACCACTGATGTCACATGGATTATTTTAATGATGTCCTTACTACCTTTCTGGGCCTTGAGCGTATCAGTTGCGTTGCTGTCTGTGCAGGGTCAGAAAGCTCTCGGAAATCATCAGAAATATCTTAATTTGTGTTCCAAAGATGAACTAAGGTCTTACGGGTTTGGAACGACAAGAGGATGAGTAATTAATGACAGAATTTTCATTTTTGGGTGAACTTTCTCTTTAAATGTAACTTCTGTAAGGTATGACAGTATGGATGAACTGACAGTAAGAGGAAGTGGCATGCTGTGCTCTTGAAGGTTAATCAGACGCCACACAAGCGTGTGTAATCAGCTGTCCTGTGGGGAACACTGCGATGGAAACTCAAAGTCAGAACACAAAGTATTAGTGCCAATCAGCTTAATGCCGTACACCACAAAACCCCTGACGTGTTTACAAAGAACCTCTGCTCGGTGCCAGACACACGTCAGCCTCCCTAACCATCCATCAGGGGTCAAGGGTCAAAAGGGAACAGAATGTCTTTTATTGAAGTGTGTAGCAACTGATACGCCTCTGTCTACGTCAGCAAGGACAGAATATACTCAGGTGAGTGTGCATGAGGAACAGTCTGAACTCAGCAGAGCTGCTGAAAGTTCATTGGGCTGGATTGGGACATTTCACTGTTGCTTAGCAGCCTGTCTCACAGAGACTGGGACAGAACTCACTGTGAGAGAGCATCACAGCTCAGGTCAGGATTGAGACTTGAGACGGGGCTCTTTCACATTACAAACACATTCTTAAAGGGATAGTTCAACCAAAAATTAAAATTCTGTCATTATTTACTCACACTCATGTTCTTCCAAACCCTGTAACACCTTCGTTCATCTTCGGAACACTAATTAAGATATTTTTGATAAAATTCAAGAGCTTTCTGACCCTGCATTGACAGCAATGCAACTGACACGTTCAAGGCCCAGAAAGGTAGTAAGGACATCATTAAAATAGTCCATGTGATGTCAGTGGTTCAACCTTAATTTTATGAAGCTACGAGAATACATTTTGTGCGCAAATAAAACAAAAATAACGACTTTATTTAACAGTTTCTTCTCTTCTGTGTCTTTGATTGCTAAGGTTTTCTGCCTTGCTTGGGTTTTTTGGGTGGTTGTTAGGGAATTCCGGGATGTTACTAGGAAGTTGTGGGTGATAGCTAGGGTGTTAGGACATCGCTAGGGGTATTTTGGTTCTTCTCAACAAATCACACTCTTTTTAATAAAGTACCACTAAACAAGGTATGAATGAAGCTGAAATCAGAAGCAGTTTACAGGCGTTGCCTGCTGTGACAGAGAGAATCTCTCCATTCAGCTCTGAGCTGATTACCTGACACAATAAACAAGCATTTCCTGGATGTACAAGAGCGCCAGAGAGGAAAAGATACAATGGAGCTTTTAATAGATGCTGTCCATGGAATAAAACACACTTTCTGTTCCTACTGGCCCATCAGAACTGCCTATCCTACATGTGTTTGTAGCAGGTCTGAGAAATCATGCCAAAGGTGTTTTGTAGTCCTGAATCTTGTGTTTACTTTATGAGTTACTGCTCTAATACACTTGATCAAATATTCAATTGTTTGATAATTATTGTTGTTGTTCATCTGTCAGTGGCAGGCAATGTGAATCATTTTAGAGCAACTTTATGGAAAAATGAATATATTTTTGTTGTTTGTTTAGCCTTGGAAGGTTCAGAATACCTCAGTTTGAGAGAAACCACACAGAGGGATGTGTGACAGAAACTGTGGAGAGATCTCAGGTGATATACTCTATGTTTAGGTCATCCAACTAGTTTATCAGTTTCAGACAGCGCCAAATCAGATCTGTTGTTAACACCACACCTACTGTAGCCAATACGAAAAATGTAATCAAACACACAGTGAATGTAATCACATGTCAACAAGAACAAATGAGCTATGAAATCCAATACTTGCAAGTGTTGCCTTTCATTTCTGTGGTTTCTGTTCTCATAAATGAGATTCAATTTTAAAGAAGGCCACAGCCCAGCTTGATTAAGTTCCCATACCACAGTAGTTCTCAACCTCAGCAAATGCGAATGATAAATTATAATGCATATTTAGGATAAAATGATCTGGATCTTGGAGCAAAACCAGCTGAAAACCCCTGCCCTATGCTATCTAGAATGATTTAGGACCCTGTTGGGTTTCCATCACTAGTGAAAATTCAAACCTAGTGCCTTGTAGAGTTAAAACCCTATAAGATATCGACTGTGATGTGGGTTCTCTCTGGAGGTCATACACTTCACTCACTGAGACTGATCTTCACCCACCGCCGTGTAACGATCACATCGCCTGGTGTCTGGTTCCTGATCCTTTAATCTCTTGGACCAGGGTTGTTTCCATTATCAGCACTTGCATAACACAAGTCCTGCTCCAAAAGTCCTGTAGAGGTCTTAAAAAATAAATAATAAAGGAAGCATTTTCGGATGATTCGTCAGTTTAAGTTCTAAGCATATTTTCATACGATTTCACATGATAATTGAGAACAACATGACTTTTCAGCACTTTTATTGTTCAGTTTACATTTATAGGTAAATTACACATAAATTAGGTTATTCAGAAATTCTGTTGGAATGTTCATATCTAAAAACTTCATTTCCCAGAAACCCTCTATCAAATTTCAACATTATACTTCTGAATCTCTCTTTAATACCATTTAAATACTATATATTTTGGAATAATACATTTCAAATTCACTATGCTGACCTCACTGATATTTAAAAATACAATAATACAAGCAGATACACAAATAAAAAAAAATTAAATAAAAAAACAAGCAGATACACTGTCACTTCCCTGTTCTGCGTCTGTCTCCCATGATTCTCCGCGCTGCACGCGATGAATATTAATAGAGGTGCGTGTCTGTCGACAACCTCACGCGACTTTCGATTGGCAGACGTTACGTAGGCTCATTAATATTCAGTAGCAGTTCCTCAACGTCAGCGCGCAGTCAGTGCTCAGCGTCAAAGCACGGAGCGCTTATCGCAGAACGCGTCAGAAAGAATTATTATATAGATGGTGCATTTCTCCGTGGACTTTCTGCACAACAGTCACTCTTTGGGTTATCAGAGTAAAGCGGTCTACGAGAAAAACATGTGCAACACAGAGGAGAGGTGAGAAAATACCCTATTTTGTTTTATTTTTACAGTCATGCAACATTTTAATTTCGCGCAAGTTTTTGCAGCTGATGATTATGATTATTTGACATATCTGTTCAGTCTTTTGATATGCCATTAATATCATAAATGTATTTAAATAAATACACATAAACTTGATTTATTAAATAATTCAGAACATATAAATATATATTATTATTTATATTAATATTTATTTTAAATATTTAATATATAATAAAAATTATTTAAACGTTCTACAATATCATTTTTCCCTTTCACTTAATTATATTTTCAGTAATATTTCACATTGGAATCTATTTTATGCTTTGTTTGGACATGTCATGCATGTAAATCATGAATGGGCTGGATTTACTGTGATGTTCTGAAGGGTCAGACTCTCAGACAGTTATCAAAGCGGATTTAATGTCGAGCTGACAGATGAGTGTGCGTGAGAGAGAGAACTGATGCTATAAATATTTCATCCATAACCCCATCAACTCAATTAGGATTCATGAGCTCGTAACAGTACCAAATCGCTCGCCTTGCCCCAAAGTTAATTAGTTTTCCTAAACAATCTAATTTCCTCCTTTGCAATTTCGTAATCTGGATTGAGGATGGAAAACCCCAGCACAGATCACCTGCAAGCATCCTGTTATGAAACTCTGGACACCATCAGCAGTGGTGTTTGTTTTTGTAACAAGATTAGCACAAGTGCAGGTGAGAAGCTGATAAACCACATTTAACCTGAGATTTAAGGTATTCTGAGCGAGGAATACAGGGACAGAACATTAGATAAACATTACATAAGTTGTAGTTCCTAGAAAGTTCTGTTGTTCAGCTGCAACATCACTGCAGTGGCCTTGTTTATAGAACCATTCACAATTCAAACATCACTGTGAATTCATTGCATATACATTCATATTTCCCCCAAATCCATCCACGCTTACATTTCATGCAAAGTCCTGTTTCTTAACCTCACGTTCTGCTTGTGTTTTTGTTGTTTTACTTGGACCCCATCCAGACCTGCAACACTCAAAAGAGAAACACTTTACTGAAGATTGCAGCACTAAATCTCTGATAAAATAGAAACATGTCAGACTTGTTGTCAAAGAAGGCCATTTGCTTGTGGCTTTGTAATCTGATACGTGAAAAACACAAACCTGCCATTTCTCCTGGTCAGCGATTGGTCCAAAACACATTCGCTGCGAGTTGAAGGTCGGACATCACCCTTCGAGTCCCTCTGTAGCCAAATGATAACTGTTTTCCTGGAAGACTCGCAGTATCCTGTTTTGGTTTTGACTGTTTCCTGGTCCTTCTCCAAACACTCAATGGAGCCAGTAATTACTGCACTAAAGATTATCCTGAATCCCAGTCTTTAAACTGATCCGGACTATCACCCAGTGGGGGTCCTGAGGTCAGCTGGAGTCAGGAATGAACTTCAATGATATTGGATCGTTTTGGAGATGGATTCTGCTTTTGGATTTTATGAATCAAACATTATTCCTATCTTATATTACTGTTGTTCATTATTGGTATTTGGAAAAAAAGCCCACTCTTTGGGTTCCCAAATAACCTTTCAATCAGTTCTTAAAAGAACCATTTTTTTCTTAGTGTGAAGAACATTTTATTAACCTAAAGAACCTTTTGTCCAGTGGAAAGGTTTCATGGATGTTAAAGGTGGAACCAATTATTATGATGCCAATCATCATGCCCTGTGCAACAGACTAGATTGCTATGGCTTTCTGAGGAAAGTTTGCTAATCATTTTTCAAGTGATCAATTCCAAATGACCAAACAGTTATAAAAAATCAACCACTCAAAATATCCTAATAACAAAAGTCTCATGCAAACATGGAGGACATGCAAAGAAAGTGCAACAATCGAGTTCTTTGAATGTTAAATGAATCCAAGAAAGTCCCACAGTTTTAGTTTCTTTTTTTCTTTAAAGTTGTCCTGAATCTCTTTTGATCCAGAGCGTATAATCAGAGACGGTGAAGGGGGGGAAGGTGCTTGAATGTCAGAGGGTGAAAGTGTCGGCTTTCAAAACAAGCTGACATTTCACTCGCAGATACCCACCGCTTCTATATAGAGACCAGGGGAGGAGAAGGAACAAATAAAGAACATCTCAAAAGTATATTGAAAAATCAGTCATACTAATTCTTTGTGCTTAAGGAACAACATCTGTAGAGTAACCAAATACAGAAAGTAAACATCCTCGGTAACAGCTTCACCTGTTTTCATGTGGTCACCATGCAGATTTTGTCACCTGGGTTACGTTCGGTTACCAGGGCACAGAAAGCACTACGCCTCCTTCCTTTCTTTTTCCTGCTGGGTAATCTGCCTCATGAGACGTGAAAAAGCACCCTGGCTTTGAACAGCCATTTCATTTGTGCCAGCGTGCTGTAACCGTGTCATTGATGGCTGTCAGCTGATAATGGCATAAAACATCAATGTTCTGTTTGCTGATCAGCATGCTGGCAATACGTGATCATGAGATCTCTGTAAACAGGGCTGTTTTGAAAAGTGTGAATGCTTTCAATCATAATGAGAGATTTTCCGCTGACAGTGTGCGGCCTGGCTTCAGATGAGACGTCAGATCCAAAGATCTCCCAGCGTGTCATGGGGACATAAATGTCTGTTATTACCATCTCTAAAAGCCAGTGCTGTAACTCAAGCCCTCTGGGATGTGAAATGTTCTCAGCCAAGCTGCTATTTACAGACTTGTTTTCACATCATGTGCTTGTTTGTGATCTGCGCGAACTGCCTCCCTTCTGTCTAGTGGAAAGCGAAACCTAAATGTCACTGCTTACCGTTAATGTAAATGTGACATCGGGTCAGTTTACGCTTGTCCACTGTGACCTGATGTAGTTTGTGCAAAATCAGTAGGCTACTTGTTTTCCATAAAGTCTTAGATGTTGGCCTCCTGAAACTCCAAAAATGCTTATTGCAAGGCTTTTTCAAGCCAACATCAAAGTTTGTCTTGACAAATTTGATCTAGTTAGGAATACTGACATAATTCAACAGTTTGATGTTAGAATGTTGCCAAGTTAGTGTTGGGTTAACAAAAAGCTGCATACCTCTCTGGAAATAGTGTGAAGGGCGTGATATTGGCGTGATATTAGTACACTATTTGTTTTACTCCAGTTGAATGTCTCAAGTGCTGCCATAGCCTGTAATCAGAGAACAGAGTGTTAATGTGAAAACAGTGCTGCAGAAAATATTACAAGGTGACAGTGTCTGATAAGGCATAAGAACAAATATAGAGAAGGCGAGTCTTTAAAAGTGCCAACATTTCTGTGAAGCAGACAGTCAGACTGTTGTTATGCTGTTGGCAGGATGGGTATCTGTTATCAGCTGGCACCCCGAGGCCTGTGCCAAGCTGTGTCATGCACTTGACTCATGATTCTGGAGACAGAGTGAAGGAAGCTTTTAGAAGCACATGCCAATTTTTGTTATTTGTGCACAAGAGGATAATCTTACACAGCTTTAAAATGATCTGTCTCTCTCTGTCTTGTAGTTGTGCCGTGCTGGGCTCGAGGCAGCGGGCTCCAGGGCCTCTGTGGTGCTCCTGATGCCCCTCTCCCACTAACGAAGATCCCGGGTGGGCGAGGGACAGGCAGGGATCTCCCTCACAGCGTAGTGCACAAGGTAAGAACACAGATTTGTACAATTTTCACATTTTAACATTAAGCTTAGTTCACCCAAAAATGTACTCACTTAGTTACTGAAAATGTACTCACCCTCAGGCTGTCCAAGATGTAGTTGAGTTTGTTTCTTCATCAGATTTGGAGAAATGTAGCCTTACATCACTTGCTCACCAATGGATGCTCTGCAGTGAATGGATGTCGTCAGAATGAGAGTCCAAACAGCTGATTAAAAACATCACAATAATACACAAGTAATCCACACCACTCCAGTCCATAAGTTAATGTCTTGTGAAGTGAAATGCTGTGTAATAAACAAATCCATCATTAAGACATTTTAATTTTAAACCTTTGCTTCTGGCCAAAATATTAGTCCCTAATTCATAATAATGCTTCCTCCCATGACATATTCATTTGGAACTGTTTTGGGCTGCTTGTAAATGGTGCTTGATCTGTGCATATTTCTCTTTTGATTCAAACATGTTGAGTTTTTCATTGAAGAAAGCAAAATTATGGATAGAGGACTCAAAGTTAAAAACATCTCTGGATTTGTTTATTACAAACTTTATACTTCATAAGACATTAACTGATGGACTGGAGTGGTGTGGATTATTGTGATGTTTTTATCAGCTGTTTGGACTCTCATTTTGATGGCACCCATCCACTGGTGAAGTAAGCATGTGATGTGAAGTAATACAATTAAGATATAGACCTAGTAATGAAATACAATATTTACTCGGTTTACTACTTTACTACCACAGCGTGATCCTAAATTGAAAACCCTGAACAGTAAATGAATACTTTAGTCAATAAGACACTGGGGCGGTAAACCATGCCATTTCCAAAAAACACACACAGACAACCAGCCCAAGGGAGGAGACGGGTGTGAAGAGATCTCTAGAGCTTGTTATTTGTCACATAGCTCTGTGCCATATTTACAGCTAGAGTTTCCATCTGGCCTACATACGCACAGTGTTGGCACTTGGTATTCGAGCTCTGAATACAGCTGACCATGTGTGCGAGACTATAGATGTCAGCACTGTCTGTGTGCAGACATGTGACTGTCTCAAAAAGGTTGAGGTTTTGGATCACTCACGCCTGTGAAACGGTCTATTGTGCAAGTGACTTTTGGCTGCTCTTGAGCTCATTTTTTATATCAATTGATTTTGTTTAAATATGCCACTCTGGTAATATTTAGACAAAATCAATTGAAAAGGTATAGGATAACACTGGGTTCATTACCAAAAATACTCCCACATTGCCGAGGGTATTTCCAACTCACAATGCCATACATGTTGCAATACAGATGTCACAATTCAATACAACGTAGCTCTCACATCTGAGAACTGGGTTCAAGGCCGCTTTGTAAAATCTACATTTAAAGGGATAGTTCACCCAAAAATGAAAATTCTGTCATTAATTAGGCCTACTCTCCCTCGTGTCGTTCCAAACCCTTAAGATTTTCGCTCACCTTTGGAACACAAATTAAGATATTTTTGATGAAATCCGATACGCAGGAGATGGCGTTCTGACAAAGAACAGTTGAACCACTGATGACGCATGGACTATTGTAACAATGACCTTACTACCTTTCTGGGCCTTAAACGTGGTAGTTGCGTTGCTGTCTATGGAGGGTCAGAAAGCTCTCGGGCTTCATCAAAAATTTCTTGTGTTCCGAAGACGAATGAAGGTCTTAGGGGTTTAAAATGACATGAGGGTGAGTAATTAATGACAGAATTTTCATTTTTGGGTGAACTATCCCTTTAACTGTTGGAAATTATATGTGCATCATAACAAAATATATTGCTATTTATATATTTCTAGGGACAAGTAAGGATGCAATATTGGGAGAAAAAGACAGTATGCTAATTCATGCAACAACAATTGTGTCATTAGGTTACATTTTTGGAATTTTTGGAGAAACATTAAAAACACAGTTGATATTTAAACAAAATACACTAAAGAGCTAAAGAAAAACCTTTGTGCTAACATTTACTTTTGGGCTCCTATAAATAACATTTTGAAATCAAGCTTGAGTGTAAACACTATATGCCTATGTCTCCTCCAGGACGAAAAGTTGACAGTGACCCAGGTGGGGTCGGTAAGCGGCGCGCCCCCTGTCCTGCACTTCCAGTACCAGTTAAGCGAGCGACGGTTCTCCTGCTGGGACACGGTTCTGTCGGACGACGCACTCTACCTGGAAATCCCCGCTGGAGCTCTTCACAACGGCAGCAGAGAAGGGTACGTCGGGTTAATAATCTGTCATCGTGCAGCCCTATGTTGAAGATGACAGGAGAACCATATCCATCTGTCTCTCTTTAACAGACAGTTTTAGGTCACAGTAGAACGAACGAGTGGTTTAATTTTAGTCAAAAGCAGCTTGAGTTGGTTTTCCATGTGACGTTTCATCACTGGTATGAAGCTGTAAAATATGCAGCCGCTCTTGATGAAAGTTCTTCCAGTAATTTCTCATATAAGTCCATCACGTCCAGACATGTGCTGTCTGTGAGGTCACTGCAGGCATTAGAACAGAGTGTTTTACCTTCAACAAGCAGGTGCTGGACTGTCAGAAAGAATTAAATATGTGTGTGTGGTGTTCTGTGGCTAGTACATCTGCATTATTACATAAGACAGACATTATGTAAAAGCAGCAGTGCGTCACCATCTCTGTCTCTCTCATTATGCTGCAGTTTCGCCAGGCTGCTGGAGTTTGCAGAGGAGCAGTTGAAAGTCAGCTACGTGTTCCTGTGGCTTCAGAAAAACAGAGACGATCGATGTAAGATACATTTAAACATGTTAAAGAAGCATTCTACCAAAAAAAAAAAAAAAATTGTGTCATCATTGACTCACCCTCATGTTGTACCAAACCAATACAATTTAAGGGTTTAGTTCACCCCAAAATGAAAATTCTGTCATTAATTACTCACCCTCATGTTGTTCCAAACCCATAAGACCTTCGTTCATCTTCGGAACACAAATTAAGATGTTTTTGATGAAATCGGAGAGCTCTCAGCCCCTCCATAGACAGCAACACAACTGAAATGTTCCCAGGTCCAGAAACGTAGTAAATACAGAAACAGTCCATGTGACATCGTGGCTCAACTTCAGTTTTGCAACGCTGCGAGAATACTTTTTTTGTGCAAAGAAAACAAAAATAACATAATTTACTCAACCATTCTCCTCCCCCGAGTTACGTCGTCCGCCATTTTAGAGAGTATCACAATGCATACGCATGCTTTCCCCTAAGCGTAAACAATGCTGATTACGTGAAATACATTCTGAGGTACTCTCCAAAATGGCGGAAGACGTAACTCGGGGGAGAAGAATGTTTGAGTAAATTGTTATTTTTGTTTTATTTGTGCAAAAAAAAGGATTCTCGTAGCGTCACAAAACTGAAGTTGAGCCACTGATGTGACATGGACTGCTTTATCGATGTATTTACTACGTTTCTGGACCTGGGAACATTTCAGTTGTGTTGCTGTCTATGGAGGGTCTGAGAGCTCTCCGATTTCATCAAAAACATCTTAATTTGTGTTCCGAAGATGAACGAAGGTCTTATGGGTTTGGAACGACATGAGGGTGAGTAATTAATGACAGAATTTTCATTTTGGGGTGAACTAACCCTTTAAAGCACGGTTTGCACCAAAAACTATAACTATGAAGATGACTATAATAGCATCTGCACCAATCCTTGATAACATTCTGTTTATTATAAACATGCGCTGCAGATTTGTTGTCTGTCACTTTAAATGCTTGTGCGCTTTAAAGAAGGATGGATTCTGATTGGCTGTAAATGTCTTTAATAGCTCATCAGCTGGAATTAATCATTCTGAACCTGATTCTAACAATATTGTTTTTCTGTCATTATCGATATATTTGTGGTGTGGACTTACTATGTTCATCCAACTAGAGCGATTATTAAAACTTTATAGTTACTGTTAAAGTTATCATCTTGGTGTGAACTGGACTTTATTTTCTTCTGTGCAACACAACCAGAGATATTTTGCCGTTTTTTGTCCATAGTAGTTGGATTCCAAAAATATGGCTCATCCATTTGACTTGTGCGCTTTTATGATGCTTTTTGTAATTTTTGGAGCTCGACAGCCTTATGACTGCAAAAAAAGAGATTATTTCTGTGAAGCTGATTTAAACAAACAGGAAAATAACAGAATTAACAATGCAAACTTCTTCAAATAATTCATGAGTTAAATTTAAATTCTGCTGTAATGCAGCTCTATAAAAAACAATAGTGACATTATTCAGCTCAAGTCAGTTTAGTATTCATTCAGTTCAGTTCAATAACTGTAAAGTTCATCATTTATAAAACAAGTTCATTTCAGACAGTGGCAAGGAACCTAAACTCCATCAATTGAGAGGACTGATGTTCCTTCTAAAAAAATACATTTTCAATATGAGAGTGAGTAAATGATAATAGAAATTTCATTTGGGTTAATCTTTTAAATTGAATAATGAGTCTGATACCATAATTCACTAAACAAGGAACTGTCTTTGTCTCTACTTGTGCAGTGTCCATCATGAAGACCTTCCACTACATGGGTTTTGAAGTGGTAAAACCAGGTCATCCACTGGTGCCGCCCCGGCCTGATCTTCTCTTTATGGTCTATTCCATAGACAGCAGCAGTTCTGATGAAGAGTGACCATCACACTCTCGCTCACTCTTAAAATGCCCCCAACCCTCTTCCTCCCCCTCTATACCTCTGCATCAGTGACTTTTAAGACAGGGGGAGGGGCGAAGCTGGGCCAGCTAACACTCTGATTGGTTCAGTTTCCAATATTATCCCACCGATCGGTTCTGATTGGTCGTTCCATCAGCAGGAGGTGGGTTGGTGCTAAAGCAGAAATCTAGCATATCCTCTCTGTTAATTCACACCATATATCAAACTGTCTATACTGTTGTGTACACTATGTATAGAACATTCAGAACAGGATACAGATCACAGACATAGTAGTGATAGTTTTTACAGAAGGGAATGCATTTGTAACTGGTTGTAGACTGTTTCCAGTGGCTGATAATGGTGAAACAGGATTTTTTGTTTGTTTATTCCAGATTGACAGTCTTCTTTGTTCTGGGTTTACTCTTCTTTAGACATTTCAACTAAAACTTTCACTTGTTAATCATTCAATGTTCTCCAAGGAAACAAGCTGAATAGCTTTTAGACTCAACTCACTTCAACAGCATAGTTCGCCCTTCGAACACTCATTAGGATTTATGCTGTGTTCCATCCAACTGAGAATGTTCGAATTTCTAAATTCTTATATAGAAAAGTGCAATAGAATGCACTTGAAGTTGAACTTCAGACTTTTATGAAAACTGCTATTTCAGTCACAGGAACTGGGGAGATCACACATCTGCACATTACCATTTTATATACATCATCCAGACATCATGCAATAAATGTTTAAGTATAAAAAATATCTTTCAATATTGGATGGAACGCAGCATTCTAGCGTAAGTTCATCAAAACAGTGCATCATTCCAGATCCCAACAAGGCACTTGAGTGTAAGTTTAGATTGAGTTTAGTTGAATTTTTTCTGGTTGAGGGGTTTGCTTTTCAGGAATTCTTTGAGTAGAAGTTGTTCAATCAGGCCTGCTGCTTTTACTCTTTAAAACAAAGCCAGACCTGAAAACTTCTAGATGCATGAGCATGTTGTGATGAAATCATTCTGGTTTTAAAAACCCTGAAGGTGCTTATTTTTATTTAGGGAGATGCAGAGGTCTTCTGCGCAAGTCTTACCGTAGTCCATCACACCTTTTGTCTTCATCATCCCAAACCAAAAGGAAACATGAGAGCAAACCAACCCCACCCTCTGCCCCTCAGGGGCTTTAACACAAGCACTTTAGGAAAACACAAGCAATTCAGCCCACGGTGCATTGCACATCCGTTACAGAGAGATGTGCATTGAGCTGTCAAGATGTCTTGCAGTGTTTAGTGAACTTGACATACTTGCCAAAGATAATGGTCTCCATTCAAAGAGAACGCCTCAAGTTTCATTCAGATAAGACTGGTGAACCTATACCGTAGCAGCACCTTCAGATAGCAGGCTGGGTCCCGGCGCAGTCAGGTTTAACATGCAAAAACATTCCCTGAAATGGAAGCCTCTGTTTCTTTGATTCTTGGTCATCTCTGTGGAAATTAGGTGCAATGAATCCAGTTCTGTATACTTCTCAGCAGGGTGGCCTTTAGGTTTTGCATGTGTAAATAGATCTTACCTTTCCTCATGGGCTGTGACAATAAGCTTTTAGAGAATGTTTTTTGTTCATCCACTTAAATTTTATTTTTATCTATATGATTTATTTTGTCTATACTGATTGATTTTTTTGTAGTGTAGAATTTAAAGTAAATCAGATATCATTTAATGACAATCTATACTTGTATACCTTGAACTTTTTCCTTATGTCCAAATAAAACACATGAAAAAACAAAACTCCATGACTCACCTGTTTTTCTTTCACAGATTAAATCAATTTCATTATTCCAGATGAATTCTTTGTCAGAAATGAGCTGAAAAGAGAAATAAAATGAAGTTATGGAAGTTGAATAATGTGCAATCACAATTGCAAAGGGGGAAAAAAAGTGAACTTTAAGACAAAACTATTGCAATTAAATAAATGTGTACTTACCTTTTTTGGGGTCTTCTATGGAAAAAATGGTCCTTATAAAATGGTCGCTATTTATTAAAATAATGTAATTCACATTAAAACAGAAAATGGTCTTGTTTAAAGCCATTCAATGACAAGGAGTCTAATAAACATAACTATCATAATTAAGATTTAGTTGCTAATAAGGATAGTACAGTTTAATTTGTACACATTTTGTGCAATGTTAATAAGAAACAGATCAAATTCACCAGAAAACACCACTCATTTAGTATGTTTATAAGCTGAAAGCTACAACCAAACTACATTTCCCATCATTCTCTGTGGCAGCACTATACATAACACAATACATAGAGCATAAATAACACACCTATGCATGGCAAAATTAATCACTCATTTGTAAAATGTCCATGTTTATCAAGTAACTGTATTCTACAAGAAACAATCATAATCAATTGCTAATCAACGACTGTAGTTTGTTATTGCTTTTTACTAGAAGATGAAGATTGTAAATATCAAATCTAAGCTTTAAATTGGGTTAGCATTTCGAAATACACTAGTAGCTATGGATCTCAAAGCTAACACAAACAGACTGAACCTAAAACTCTACATACTTGCTTGCTTATTTCTAAAGCTCACTTAAATTTCTTATTTAGACATGACTTAATGGCATCTTGGAAAAAAATAAAAAATCTGAAACCAGTTTATTTTGGAGGTACCTTCATTCAGAAACTCTGACTCCCGTTGACAGACAGACCTGCAGGCCATATGCACTTAACGATCCGTGCTGGGTTACATCACAGTAATCCCGTCCATTAAAATGACCTACATTCTCCCAGTCTGGAACACGTTAAGATTTTTGTGCTGCCGGGTTACTGTGCGAGCTCGTCCTTGTGTTCAGGTCTGACCTCTGTAATCCGTTCCCGCGCTTATGCAACACGTGCCTAATTTTCCCGCGCTTCTTAGAAGGCTCGCAAAATACATTAAGAGTCAGTCAGAGATTTGATTAATCCCCCATAAAAGACTCACCCGTTGATATAAGAGTCTTAACTGTTACACCACACACAGAATGTTTTTCTATTTGGAAGTATCTTGTGACAATTTAGTGTCCAAGTCATTTCTATAGCGCTTTAAAGTAGTATAGTAACTACAGTTTCATTAAATGTGTTAATTCAATATGGCGTCTAACCTGATTAATGTCTATAAGTTATAAATTGCCAAAGAATATATATGTGTATGTATATATATATATATATATATATGGGTCATTCCTGGGACTCTGTAACATTTCAACTTGGAATATACATTTTTTCCAACTACATGTGATTCAACTTCTAAATATCCCACATCATTAGGCACATATCATACCTCCAAAAAATCATATTTTCCCATCTCGGGCATTAAAGACCTTTTGTTATTTTCTTTTTTTTTTTTTTTCAGCTTTAGACACCTTTTTTTTCTCAACCCCGTAACGGACAAAATGGGAAAATAGGACACAGAAATTGTTATAAAACAAACATCTACCTAATGCTCATGTGTCCCTCATAGCAATTTAATGATAACAAATGTAACATTTATCATAATTTTCACATTTTTATAGGACTGAAGCTAAAAATACACAAATTGTGTGTCTACGGTCTCTTTATTTTTGTAAAAAATATTTTTAATTTAAAATTTTAACTAAAACCACAATGTTATTGTTTTAGTCCTTAACTTGTCAGATGGTAATCAGCAAGAAATACTTTTGTTCTTAATTGTCTTCCATATATTTTTCTAAAAATATTAATGTGACAAGGTGTGATGGGGTTGAAGACTGTAACACATTTGAAGGGATACATTGCCTTAAATTTAAATTTTTGGTTTTGTTTCTCTATCATATTGTCCCCTTGTTTCTGGGTCAACATATCTGCATGGCCAACATTGTCTTTCTGCTGCAAATGTGGGTGCAATTTCTGATGTATGATGCTTGTCAACGTTTTTAAGTGGACATATTACATCAAAAATTCTATTTAACAAAATATGAGTTGTCATGATTTTGGAGTATATATATTTACTGAAACCATGACTATTTTATATTTTTTTCATTAAAATTATTAAAAAATGAAGCAAATAACTCAACCCTGTCACAAGTTTACAACCCCGTAGCAATGAGAAATTCATATATTTGTGACGGGGTTGTGTTTTTTCACTCAATAAAATAAGCAAGAAAATAAGTACACTGTATATACCTATGGAATAAAATAAAATGTTGAAAAAGTCATAATTTTCCACCTTAATTTTATGTGACGGGGTTGAGTTATTAAGCTTGACAGTACCCTCCCTGACTATAACATGCCTCAAAAATATGAATAAAAAGTATGATACTACTAACCATTTTCTGCACCACTATTAAACAGACCTGAATAATGTCATTTCTGGTAAATGATGTCACATATGAGTGGAGACTAAATTATTAAGGGTGTAGAGTAGTTAGTGTGATGGGGTTGAGTTCAGACTGAGGGACATAACTTTAAAGTCTGTTTTTTATAAAATATTTTGCATTTTCTTAGAAAAATATTTTTAATAAGAAAGGACCACAAATAAATGCTTACATTGTTGCCAAAAATCAGACACTATGCACATTTTGTTAATAATTTTCGAAGTACAAACTCAAGACATGACAAAATGCTTGGTTTAAGATAGATATGACATTATTTTATGCTAAAAAAAATATTAAAATGCAATGATTATTTTCATTCATTATAATGGCCATCCCAAAATTTTGTGAAAAGCTTCTAACAATTAATTTTGTTGAACCACCACTTTAGAAACTGTGGGGGACTGAAATATTACCGAATCCCAGTAATGACCCATATATATATATATATATATATATATATGTGTGTGTGTGTATATTGTACAATTGACGAGTATCAGTGGCATTTCATGGTTACCATAGTTGTTTTTTTTGTAAAGGTTATCTGGCCACAGACATGCAGTCTTAGCCCACACCAACCTGAAAACTCTTAGTTACACAACACTCACATTAGAGGCAGAGATTTCCAGATGAACGCTTTTACATTTGATCTATTATTCAACAAAACCACCAGATGTGGACACTGAGGATCCTTCTAGAATTTTCTCAGAATGTGCATTCGATTTGAAGAAGCAAAACTACTAGACATGTTTATCTTTTCGTTTTGTGTTTAATAAAGAAAATGACAGATTGACAGACAGAGCAATATGAGTTTCTCTGGGAATCCAGCAGGGTTTTGCATTTTAATAGAAAACAAGTGCATGTGTTTTATTTGTCTTTCTCCTTCTGTTCTTTCTCTTTCTTGTCTTTCTCTGCTTTGGCCTCTTCTGCTTCGTGTTTCTTGATGAGTTCTTCCACTTCCTTCTGCTTGAGGACTTTGATTCTGGTCTTGCCGTTCTCTCGTGTCAGTGTGGCGATCTCCACTATGAAGATGGACAGAAAAAGGGAACAATCAGATGTTTGTCCATAAAATTGAAAATTTTAAACACTGTTCATATTGAATCGACTGAAAAAACATCATCTTTGGCATGCAACATCTTTCTGTATTTAGGAGTTTCGAGGTAAAGAAAATAAAAAAGCTGATTTTAAGTTAAATTACATATATAAAACACAAAGTCACAAATGCACCAAAAATTCCTAAAATTGTTAATAGATAGTTGTGATTTCATGTCACAACTGTGACTTATTTTGTTGCAATTACCAAACAAATGTTGTGACCGAGACAATACAGCATAAATTTTACAGAATGTCTATTTGTTTAAAAGGGTTTGTTGCTGCATGACCATTTTGACTACAGTGTTACCACAATTCAGCACGTGATCAGCTGCATTAAGCTGAGAGCTCAGATGGATTGTGGGTCTGTACATGGTGTCATGATCATTCATAATGCAGAAGTCTGCTCTCCGCTAGACTGCCTCAATCTACCAGCCTCGTCTGCATGCTAAAACATTTATTCCATCTCCGTCTTGCCAAACACACACCTTTCTCTGCTGAGAGCTTGCTGACGTCCATGGTCTTGTTCAGCACTTTGACAGCGAGAGCGAGGGCAGACGGCAGAGTCATCTCTCCCTCTTTATAGTCCTGCTTCAGCATTGACACGGCAGCCTGAAACACACAGACACACACTTCACGTTTCTGAATGTAAAAGGTGTTTTGATATCTTTTTTGGTCAGAGTTCAGAACAGAAGTCATGAACTAAGGACAGGTCGACATCTACTGGCCAAATCATGATATTACAGTGCACTAATAGATGGACATTATGATGTCCAACTTGCCGTTTCTTTTTTAAGCATGAACAAATCACTCAACTTTAAGAAGAAACATTGATTCCAACATGCAACCCCACAGTTTTACAAAGAAAGTAATATTTGACTCAATCTACATGATTAATCGGTGACAAAAAGCAATATAATGTAAAATGCTTTTTGAAGATATAACTAGTAGTTTTTTTCTTGCAAATTCTGTGTTGATTTTGAGGGGAAAATCTGCTACATTTTAATATAGACAAATATGTTAAATAGAGCTGAGAATATTACACTTTTATTGGTTTCTGAAAGAATCAAATTAGCCAAAACGTTCAATAAATAAACTCAAAATATTATACACCAAGGTTTGAGCAGTTACAATTTTTTTAATAATGTTTTTTTTTTTAAATACCAAGGCTGCATTAATCTGACCAAAGTAAAACAGTATTGTGAAATCTTTTTTCAATTTAAAATAACTGCTTTTTATTTTATTATATTTTAAAATGTAATTTACTTCTGTGATGCAAAGCTGAATTTGCAGCATCATTACTCATTACTTCAGTGTCACATGACCCTTCAGAAAACATTCTATTACGCTGATTTGCTGCTCAAAAAACATTTATTATTATTATTATTTTTATTATTATTAACATTGAAAACAGTTGTGCTGCTTAATATTTTTGTACTGCTTTATCAAGAGAAAGTTCAAAAGAACAGCATTATTTGAAATAGAAATCTTTTGTGACATTATAAATGTCTTTACTGTCACTGTTGATTAACTTAATTGAGCCTTGCTGAATGAAAGTATTAATTTCTTCTTCAAAAAAACAAAGCCTAGTAATGACTATTTCTCTATTTTTGAACTGACTCATTAAACCAAATGATTCACTTGAACTGATTTGGTTCAAATGAACAGAGTCCAAACTGAATTTTACTTTCTAGCACTAGCTGCACAGATTCAGTGTGTCATAAGTTCAAATAGGACAAAGAAGCGTTCGTTTTCTGTTTCCAGCATAAGAATCTGAACGCGTGTGTTTCACTCACTGCGCTGTTGTTGCCGATGCACGTGGCTTTCCAGCCTCCATAGTTTCCGCTGGGGTCACTCTGATAGAGCTGGAAGCCGTAGTGTTTGTCCCATCCCATATACAGCAGAGACACACCAAAGGGCCTTTTACCTGACAAAACACACGTACGGTTTATATTCCACAGCCCAAAACTTCACCAGGCTCATGTTAGAAATAGATTAAAATGTACCTCCAAACTGTGTGTAAGCCTGTTTGATGTCACACAGCGCAGTAACCAGCTGCTCGCAGGGAATGGGCTCCTGATACTGCAGCAGGTACCTGCACACACACCATCACATACTACATCAATCCTGAGACTCTCATACGCATCAGAAACCAATCTGGTCTTATAACAACACAATGCAGTCTTCAGCAGGAATCACTCACCTCTGTGCGATGAGTCTCAGCTCGTTTGTGAGGACGTTGGCATCTGATGTAATTCCCGCTACACTGCATGCCATGTCTCTGCATTACAGAATCACCATACATCAATGCTGTTATCATTTATTTTGACAAAAAATTACTTTTTAAATCTGAAATATTAATGCAATTCCTCCCATATCAGAGCTAAACAACAACGCTTCCTTTAAAAAAAAGACAAAAAGCACATAACATACTTGCATATTAAACTAAAAGTTAAAATAAAATGGAAATATAAAATAACAGCTCATTCAAAATATTAACTAACTCTATAATAATAATAATAATAATATATAAACAATAATAAATTAACACTGCCATACACACACTTACAAAAAGTTTGTGTATGCAGAGAAATGTACTTAAATATTAATTTAAAATATTTCATATTAATACAATTTCTCCTAAAATAAACAAAATAAAACTGTTATTAAAAAACAAAACCATGTACCAAAATTATAAAAACTTAAACTAAAAATTAAAAAAAACTATTTATAAAATATTAAATAACCATAAAATAGCATATAAATAATACTAAAATAACACTGCCATACCAAAAAGAGATTTGCCAAAGGACAGAAATGTAATTAAATATTAAATGTATTAATATTTATTTGAAATATTAAAAAATTAATGCATTTTCTCCTACATCAGAGCTAAGCATTACCTACAGAAATAAAACAGAAAAATTAAAATATGAATAGACACTATAATTAAATTTTTAGCATTCTATTAATTCCTTCCGTATTAGAACTTCAACTTCTCTTGGGAAACCTCAAATGTGTTCAAGTAATCTTGAGAATGATTTTTAAGGCCACATAAACGATTTGAATCTGAATTATTGGACTCACTCATTGAGTTTGTAAATCTTCTCAGAGAAGAACACCTCGTCCAGAAGTTTGTGGATGTTCCTCCTCTCTGCCGCCAGCAGCACACCGTCATTGGCCAGGATGCCTAGACAGGTGCCAGCGTGACCGATGGCCTCCATGGCATATTCTACCTGATACAGACGACCTGCCAACAACACAACACTCACAAACTGAGACCTTCTCCAAATGACAAGAAATCAACATTTAGAATAATAAGAACACACAATAAAAACTATAAAATAGTGGATATGGGGGCTCTCACCCTCTGGAGAGAAGATAGTCGTCCTTGAGTCATATCTCCGAGACTGTTAAACAAAACAAAAACAAATTGTGAATCATTGTGATAAGAGCACATAGCAAATCAATATTAAACTGCATAAAAAAAAAATACGTTAGATGAATAAAATACACAAATAATGCAACACTTACCATTATGCCCTTAAATAAAATGAATCCTGCAAACAGGAGAAAATTTGCATAATTGATCAGTAACAAATAGCACATACATTATTATATTTATTACATTTAATAATTTGTTGATTTGCGCTGCTGTCAGAATCTAAAGAACTTACACACTCATACAGCAACAAAATGGAACAGAAAGTAGCAGAAAACTCAAATACACATCCAGCCTACTAGATACACTTATTTTACTGTCTTAAATTAATATAAATGAGAAACTTAAGCATAAATGTGAATTTTAAAGCTGCTTTCAGTTTCTCCTGTATGAATGTTTTAGCTTTAGCATTAGCACCTGCATAACAGCATGAAGCAGCAACTTTTCATTTCATTTAAATGTACCCTACACTCAATTAATCTTACATCAGTTTAGCTTTTCATACACGCACAGAAGGCTTTACTTTGTAATGGGCATCATATATATTGTGTAAAATATAGCAAAGTATTATTATTTTCATACCTAAAGCCTGAGTTCGCGCTGACTGTTCACTGTTGCGGCTCTGACTCCGCTAAAGAATCTCACTGCAGCGAGAAGCGCGTCCACTCTGGATTCACTTCCATGGGCGGTCACGTGTGTTACGTGAAGCTCTGTGATTGGTTTCCTTTCTTAAGTTAGCGGTAGCGCTCGCAATTTAGCTTTTTTTTTGTTATTTTATATTATTAATTTTATGTTATACAACTAAAAACTGTAACTTGTAAAACGCAATAATTGCACTAAATTTGCACTACTTTTAAATACTGTCCCAAAATTTTAAAAATGCCTTTTATGGATAGAATTATTGTTTAACATAGGAAAATTCCTGAATTAAGCAATTTTTTGAAAAAAAAACTAAGATAATATAAGCGTAGACTAGAGCAAACTAATCAATTTCAGTATGTATTCACAAATTATGTACATCAGTTTTTCTAAGGACTTTACCTGATGCACTGATGTGTGCTGCGTTTTAGATACGCTAAAAAAAAAGAACTGGTTCATAAGAGGGAACTCAGACTACAGTGGTTGAACGGAACGTTTTTGGTTCACTAGAAAAAAATGGTTCCTAAGAATAATTTGTTTCTGAATCAGACTACTGTCTGCTTACAGGTTCTTTGTGCTGATGAGAGTGGGTGAGCTAGATTGTACATCCTAAAGAAATGAATCGTTCAGTTCCACAGCGCCCCCAGTGTAAGGGAAGCTACAATGCCATACATTTTATCATAAAGTACCAACTATCAATATTTCAGAGCATATTATAAACCAAAAATCATTGCATATTAAAATACTTCAAATCATTTCAGATAATTAAATCTAATTTTACAATTGAATATTAAATACTAAAAATACACAAAGATGAATGAAATGAAATATTCTGTCATGCTACAAATAATTGGTTCACAAGAGTCATTTGCTTGCGATTTGGACACTGATTACCCTGTATTATACTACACTGATTGTGCTGTATTGACAGCCTGTTGTATTATAAATACAGAAAGGACAAACTCAGCATGCTGATCTCATTATTTATTAAAAATTATTTACAATAACAGCATAATCAAAAAAAAAAAAAGAATGATTTTTTTTTTTCTCTACTGCATTGTTCACCCCTGTGCTGAGGAGTTGCATATTGTCTTCACATACTGATACAGAACACAAGGACTGAAGCCAAACATCGCAACAAGGCAAAGAGCACTGATAGTACCAAAACCAGCCATCGTTCACTCTCTAATGTGAGCTCAGAGTAATATATTATGTTTATGGATGAACATACTTCCTTAGTCATCACTGTTACTCATATTCCCAGTAACAGAAAACACTAAATGGACGATCATAATAAATAAATTGATATTCTACTGGATCGGATGAAATCGAAGAGCGTTTTTTTTGTCGTGATGGCAATATGTGGACGTTCATACAGAAACGAGAGCTGGGAAATGAAGAAACAACAGTGAGCTAAAAAGCTTTGAACGTGTGGACATTTTCGCTCCATCAAATTGGCCGTGTTAAAATCAGCACCATGAAAGAAGAGCACAGCCTCCATTGGCTGTGAGGTCGTCGTGCAGTCTTCGCGTCCAGCACCAAAGAGCTCAGTTCAGAAGAACAGATTCTTGACACGCGTTGCAGGCACTGCAATACGAAATGCCCAAATCAAACCTACCAAAGTTCACGCTCCACATCCAGACCGTGGAAGTACACACTGTAGCGCGTCTGGGTGTGGAGAGAATGATTTGGAAAGAAACCTTGGACATTAAGTGCAAAACAATGATGTCCTCCGGGACTGGAGGATTCGGCAGACAAGAGGCACAGCGTTCAGAGTTCATAAGGCCTCCTGAAGGCCTCTGTGTGGCGCTGTACTGATCAGAGGTCCATGGGTGTCTCCGTGGCTATGAATTTGATTGTTCTATGGCAGCAGAGAACGAGCTACGTACTTCAGGATGCCTCCGTGCCTGAAAAACGCCACATCCATGTCGTTCTCGAAAAGAGCCGTGACACTGAAACTCTTCCCTGTGCTCGTCTGGAAGCAAAGGCAGACATGAACATTAGATGTTGCATGGACAAAAATATGTATGTGCAAACAAATTGCAGTTTAATTAAGAGCAGGACTGGGCATGGAAACAAATTTCGATTCAAAAAGCTCTCTGTTTTGAAATTCTTTCATCTATATATTAATTGTAATGACGGCAGCTCACAAAACATGTAGTTCCACTGCTATTTATCTAACAGATTAGTTAGTGAGTCTTGTTGAACGATTCATTAAAAGGACTAGTTCAAAAGAGTATTTTGTTGAGAACCAACCTAAACTTGAGCTGTTTCTTTTTGATTCACTACAAAGGACTGTTTCATAACATGCTTTTTTGTTTCTTTTATCAGACTAGACTGGTTCTGTTGTGTTTTTGATTTACTACAAATAATCAGTTCAAAAGAGTCATTTGTTTGTGAATCAGACTACACTGATTGTGATATAGTCTCAGCCTCAGACGTCACGTCCACAGACCGTTGGCTGAACGTCCGATGCATACAGCACACAAAACTGGAAACACTTCAGGAGTTTCGAAGTCGTCACCGGATTGGTTAAATTAGGCAGGATTTCTCCTAGATATGTGTCGCGTTCTTTAACGTTCCTCCTGGAAACAAAGATGCCGTGACGCAAAACCCCCTCATGGAAGAAGAAAGTCGTTGTGTTTACACCTGTGACGACGAGCGCTTATCAGGATCACCTAAACGCTGGATTTTCAAAAGGATGCGAAATATTTAAGGTTCGCGGCACAGAATCTTTAAAATATGTCAGAGTTTTACAAACCGGTCCGTTATTGTGGGGACATTTCCATGCCCCTAAACATGACGCGGCACAAAACGAAACGTGATTGGTTGCTTTATCTGTCAGTCATATGGCCTCTTGGGTGGTCCTTGGCTATTCAAAGCAGCCAAGGTTCCCAGACCTTCTGCCGTCAGTCTGAAGGTCTGGCTACACAAGACTAATTGTGCTATGTGTTTTTGATTCACTGAAAAGAACTGGTTCATGAGAGTCATTTCATTGTGAGTCAGACTACCATGGAAGCATTGCATTTTTTTGATTCACTAAAAGAATGGTTTCATAACATGCTTTTTTGTTTTTTAAATCAGACTACACTGGTTGTGCTGTGTTTTTGATTTACTATAAATAATCAGTTCAAAAAGAGTCATTTGTTTGTGAATCAGACGACACCGATTATTCTGAATGCTTTTGATTCATTACAAAGAACCGGTTCATACGATGCTTTAGTTTTGTTTCTTTTTTTAAATCAGACTACAGTGGTTGTGCTGTGTGGCTATGGTTCACTACAAAGAATCAGTTCAAAAGAATCATTTGTTTGTGAACCAAACTACATTGAAGGCGATGTACGTTTTAATTCACTAAAAAAAAAAGATTCACAAGAGTCATTTATTTGTGAATCGGACTACAGTGGTTGTACATCTTTGATTTTCATCAGAGTTGTTTGTTTGTGAATCAAGCTGTTTGTCAGTGACTACACTGATTGTGCTGTGTGGTTTTGATTCACTAGGAAGAACTGTTTCATAAGAGTCATCTGATTGTGAATCAGACAACCATGGCAGCATTGTATGTTTTTGATTCACTAAAAGAACTGTTTCATAAGAATCACCTGTTATTCTGAACGTTTTTGATTCACTACAATACACTGGTTCAACAGATGCTTTAGTTTTGTATCTTTTTTTCCAATTAGACTACACTGATTGTGCTGTATGTTTTAATTGACAAAAAAAAATTGATTCACAAGAGTCATTTATTTGTGAATCAGACTACAGTGGCTGTGTTGTACATTTTCAATTCACTAAAAAAACAGCTCTTAAGAGTTGTTTGTTTGTCAATCAGACAGCACTGTTTGTGCTGTTACTGTGTGCCACTTGTGAGCACATCTCACTAATGTTTTATCCAGTGTGAGTTGCTCTACCTGTACTGTTAGCTGTTGTCTGGGCGTGAGCTCCTGTGGGATGTTGATGGTGAATCGCTCTTTTCCACACAGCTCCAGCGAGTCGGCATTCTGTCCTGGCAGGAACTGCAGCGGAGCGATTCCCATCCCCATCAAATGATTCCTATGAATCTTCTCAAAGCTCTCCGCTATCACCGCACGGACACCCTAAATAACCCAGTCAAGACAAGTCCGTATGTTAAGTGTTTGCTCAGAATTAATCACAGGAAACTGTGTAATAGAACAAAAAGTAGTTCCTCAGGAAAAGGATTATGGGACCAGTACCATTAAATAAGGTCCTTTGGCGGCCCAGTCGCGTGAGCTGCCAGAGCCGTACTCTTTTCCTGCCAGGATGATGAGAGGAACTCCATCCCTCTGATAGCGTTCAGCAGCTTCAAACACATCCAGCTGTGATGAGAAAACAAAAACATACATCAAACCATGAGTACAGACTCAGAAGGAATCAAGTTCAAACCGGTTCAGTCTAGTCACTGACCGTCTGTCCTGATGGAATGTGCAGTGTTTTGGGTCCAGTCTTCCCAATGAGGCGGTTTTGAAGCTTTATGCTGGCAAATGTTCCTCGGGTCATTACAGCATCGTTTCCTCTCCGTGCACCATAGGAATTGAATTCACGAGGGGTCAAACTGAATCAAATGTATAAAGGTTAGTTTCTAATAATCTTTATAAACATATGAATGAAAAATTATTTTTACTGCTAAATGCAATGGAAATTATAATGAATGATTTTAAGGACAAATATATGAACATACTGATAAGAAACAGTACAAAAACCCTTCCAAATCATCTCACCGTTTGCTCTGAAGGTATTTGGCGGCAGCGCTGACCCTTGCGATGCTTCCCGCTGGAGAAATGTGATCGGTTGTTACTTTATCACCCAGAAAGAGGAGCGGGTACGCGCCCTCAATGGACTGAGGAGTGCACACCTCTTTAGACTGAGACAAAAAAAAAAAACAGTGATAAAGGCTATGTCGATTAGCATTGCATTATAGATATACTTTTTTATAATGAAAATTATAATGATAAGAACTCAGATAAACCATAAAAAAAAAGACTGAGACAGAGAGAAACGGGGCTGTGTTAATGTCAAAATACTATGAACGTGATGCATGGGGAGATCTGCATCTACATAACACCAGTGTTGATACTGTTAACTAAAACTATTACAAATTATTTTCATTAACTGAAATCAAGCTGAAATAAAATATTAAATGAAAAATCTTGCGTTTAGCAATTAACTGAAATAAAATAAGTTCAACTACTAAAATTACTGAAACTGAAATTGAAAGAAAAAAATTAAAGCTAAACAGAAATATTAAGAAATAAAAATGAATGAATACATAATGAAATTACTGAAGCTTAAACTGAAATAAAAAGAAATCTAAGCTAAATAACAATATTAAAAAATTAAGTACATGACAAAATTACTAAAACTTAAACTGAAATAAAAATAAAGCTAAATAGAAATATTTAAAAGTAAAAACTAATAACAATTACAAAATGACATTAAATTACTAAATTATTAAAATGAAAACTGAAAATATAAAAACAGAAGCTAATTCAAAATATTAAAAAAAACTATAATAATATATAAATAATACTGCATGACACTCACCAGTTTGCAGAAGAAGGACGGACATCGAATGTAGGTGGATTTGGGATCCCACGTGAAGAGGGCAGATTCGGCAGACTCTAATCTGTTCCAGAACGTACTTCCTTTCTGCAGTCATTATTAACAGACAACTCTACTGAGTCAACTGATTCAGTAAATCAATCAATTCAAATAACCAATACTTTTATATTTTCTAAGGAACATGTGCTATTATAATCTCACACCTCCATCCGGCTCCTCAGCTCTTTGAACATGGAGGCGATGACAATGTTCTCCTCCGTGTGATTCACCTCCTCTTTGGACGGCCAGATATCTCGCAGATACACGTCCTTCCCCTCTGAGTTCACCCCCAGCGGTTCTGTCTCCAGGTTGATGCTGACTGTGCCTGCGATCGCATACGCCACCACCAGTGGAGGTGAAGCCAAATAATTCGCCCGAACGCAGTCACAAAGGCGTCTTTCTAAATGCCTGTTTCCAGACAGCACGCCACAAGCCACCAAATCACCCTGCACACAAGCAGACAGATTAATACACAGCAGATCGGAGAAAGGAAGTGAGACAGAAATAAGATTAAACTGTCTCACCTGTTTAATGGCGTCCACCACACTCTCAGGTAAAGGTGCTGTATTGCCCACACAAGTGGCACATCCATAACCCACCACCTCGAACCTGAAACACATCATCACAATGAATGCTTATTCAGACAACTGTGAATGTGTTTATGTGCAACAAAACTAACATAATTTTGAAAATGTCACTATTATTATTTTTTTCTAAATCTATTATTTATACATTTATATTTATTGTTACATCCACTTAGTTTTCTTATTTTTATTTGTAATAAATATAAAATTTTTATTCATCAAAAAATATGCACAAAATGCTGCAGGGGTGTGAATCGGTGCTCTTTTGATGTGGGATACTTTTATTGTTTTTAATGTTAAAGCCATGTGAATAAAGGCTTTTTACTTTATCACAATATATTTTTGAGTGACTTGGATTGAGTTTTTTGATGACAAAATATTTATTATTTAAATGTGTGTGTTTATACATATTTAGTGACAGCTGTCATTAATGATAATAACCTATGTGGATGCATATAAACGGCATTTGGAACTAATAGCTATTGTTTTTAATTTGCATTTTTAATTTATATATTTATAAATATTTAATATAGTTTATTGTTTTACTTGCTTTATATCATTTTTAATTTGTATATATATATATATATTAATGTTATTTAATAATAACAAAGTACTATATTTATTAGAGAAATTGAACACAAAAATACAAATAAAAAACTATTAAAAAGCAGATTAAATAATAAAATGTATTTAATGTTTAGAAATAAAATATATTTAAAAATACAAAATAACAACAATAATTACTGGTGATGTTCAAAACATACATTTTACCATTACATACATCTTATAAGTTTATAAATGTTATATTACTTTAGTAGAGTTTTGGTTTTAACGATAGCTTTTGCCAAGAATATCCTTGCTATGAGTGTGTGAGTGAGTACGCATGGTGAGCGTACCCGAGTTTCCTGAGGTAGGGCAGGACTCCACTGGTGTTCAGGTAATGTGTGACGGTTCCACTGCCGGGCACCAGACTGGTCCTGATGTACGGTTTTACCGTCAGACCAGCCTCGACGGCTTTCTTCGCTAGTAGACCTGAACAAAACACAGACGTACATGTGAGATGCACTAAACACAGCGCAAACAGCTCATATCAGATCTAGAGATGTGTTGACGTCTGACCTGCGGCCAGCATGACGGACGGGTTGCAGTTGTTGGTGCAGCTGATGACAGCAGCGATGACGACAGATCCGTGCGCCAGGTTGTACTCGGACCCCTCGTGCTGGAAGGGGACCTGAGTTGCCTGCTTCTCTTTGGATATGTGGAAGCCCTTAAAACCCACCTACACAGACATGGATGGTACAGAAAACTGGTATTAGTGATGTGAAAGGTACTTTGCTACCAGTATTTTTTTCAATTGAATATGTTAATATGTGCCTTCACCTTCTCATTCAGGCAGTTGATAAAGTCTTCCTTCATGCATGTCACAGCAACTCTGTCCTGTGGCCGTTTGGGTCCACTGACATGAGGCACAATTGAGCTCAGGTTCATCTCGATGACCTACGACACCGACCACATCACATGACTTAACTCAACTTGGAAATTCTACAGGGGGCAAACCCTGAATTTTTACTCATTTTACTAATGTGAAGTTTAGTCAGTGATTTACACTACCATTCAAAAGTTTGGGGCTAGTGACAATAAAGAAAGTAATATGCTTTTTTGAACAAGAATCCTGGAAAAAAAAACGATCAGGGTTTCCACAAACAATTTCAAGCAGCACAATAATTTTCAACATTGATAATAATATGAATTTTTCTTGAGCAGCAAATCAGCATATTATAATGATTTCTGAAGGATCATGTGACACTGAGAACTGGAGTAATGATGCTGAAAATTCAGCTTTGCATCACAGGAATAAATTATATCTTAAAATATATTGAAAACCATTTTAAGTTGTAATAATATTTTAAAATATTGCTCTTTTTACTGTATTTTTGATCCAATAAATGCTACCTTAATGAGCATAAGAGACTTTCCATTACAATAAATCCCCAAACTCTTAAACAGTTGAGTATAAAGACATATAAAAGGTACAGCCTGTTTAATTCTCAAAACGTTCATTAAAAACTAAGTTAACCAACCTCTGAATACTGTGGCTCTTCTGATTGGTCGCCGTAGCTTCTGAAGAGTTTGATAGCCTTCAGATAGTCTTCTAAAACCACAAGCTTCTCCTCACTGCAAACTGATAAGAAAACCATTTTTGCGTCAAGTTCATCCTTACAAAAATTTGAAGCTTTATAATCTAAAGTAAACAGGATGGTCCATACTGGTGTGTTTAAAGTGCTGAAGGGTGATGTCATCCACAGGAAAGAAGCTCACAGTGGCGTTGTACTCCGGGCACATGTTAGCAATGGTGGTCCGATCGGGAGCCGAGAGCTGCTGTACACCAGGCCCAAAGAACTCCACAAACTTCCCGCCAATTCCGGCCTGACGCAGATGCTGAGACACAAAGATCGGATCAGTGCATGATACATCATTTTTTGAGATTTACAAATTCACTGATGATGTTATACATTAAGGAAACAAGGACCTCGCTGTACCTTAGTAATGCCCAGTACGATATCAATGGATGTGGCAAGAGGACTGATGGTCCCCACGAGTTTACAGCCGACGACCTGTGGCAGAGTCAAAGACACTGGCTGACCTAACATGACCGCCTCTGATTCAATGCCTCCAACTCCTGAAAGAGAGCACGAGAGGACAATGTGAGATAAACAAGACAGAATAGTGCACAAATATAACACAATAACTAACATCATGCTTACCCCAGCCTAGGATCCCAAGGCCGTTGATCATGGTGGTGTGGGAGTCCGTTCCCACCACGCTGTCAGGATAAAGAAACCCCTCCCCTTCCTGTACCACCTGACACAGGTACTCTAGATTCAACTGATGCACTGTGTTGATGTCTGGAGGAACTACATTGATGTTTTTAAAGGCTTTTGAACACCACTAGAGAGAAAATAGTGAAAAACAAGCATTAAAGTACTGTTTAAAAGTTTTTTTTTAATTGTAAAATAGTATTATCCATTTAAAATAGCCGTTTTCTATTTGAATATATTTTAAAATATCATTTATTTCTGTGATGCAAAGCTGAATTTTCAGCATCATCACTCCAGTTTTCAGTGTCACATGATCCATCAGAAATCATTCTAATATGCTGATTTGCTGCCCAAGAAACATTTCTGATTATCAATGTGGAAAATAGTTGTGCTGCTTAATATTTTTATGGAAACTGTTACATTTAATTTCAGGCTTCTTTGATGAATGGAAAGCAAAAAACAGTATTTATTTGAAATAGAAATCTTTTGTAACAATATGTATAAGAATAAAAGCATTATTTCTTTTTCTTACCCTCAACTTTACTGGACCATTTATTATGGAATTTTCACTTCCATAATAAAACGTCCAGGTTTTATTGTGCATGACTGTAAATGTTACTTTAAAGAATAACCAATATTTATTTCCATAATTAAAAATGATATCCACCTCTAAAACACTTTTCTGCTAATGTAACCAAGTAGGCACGAAATAAATACGTTTCACGATCCAGTTAAATTTATTTCCTGAAAAACCTTTGATTATCTCACTTTTCATAACTTCAATGTGATATAAATAGCATTTTATGTTGTTTTCGTGTAAATATAAATCACAGAAAGCTCTGAAAGCTCACTTTAAAGAACTCCAGCCTCTCTTTGTTTCTGCTTAACTCCATCTCTTGGTTTCTGATCATCGTTTCAGGCCTGTTTGGGTCAGACAGACATCAGGGCATCAAAGAATGCAGACAGATTCATGTGAGAGTGTGTGTGTGTGTGTGAGGTGAGACGTACTCTGACACGGGCTGCAGGTGGAAGGGGCACAGGAGGGGTGTGTTCTCTATCTGTACTGCTGCGCTTCTGCCACTGGGAGCGTCTGAGCAGGAGGCTTTACTGCAGCCGCCCCGATGACCCGGTCGTTGACCTGCACAGTGACCGCTGCTGCTGCTGCTCCCTCGTGGAGATGGTCGGCCGGCAGGATATCTGACAGCGGCACCGTGACTCTCGTCCGTGGGGGTTGGAGGGCTCTGGATGGCACTGAGAAATGAGGCAAATGCTTGTTAGCGATTTTGTCGCTTGATTTGTAACAACGTGTTGCATCGTGCCTGGTTAAGCTCATAAAAAGGGACTGTTTTCACAAAAACAGTAGCACAATACATTATCGCCCTAATTACTGTGTACGTTAGGATTTCTAGCCGTAATCATTGTTTATGTTAATGTTGTAATTACTGGGTTTTAAAACATAAACACTGCCTTAATCCGTCCTTTAGCCTTTGCATTCACTCTCACCATTTGCTGTAGTCGATCTGCAGAGAATGATCTACGATGAGGTCTGTGGGGCATCTGGGGTTCACCAGGTTTGGATCGACCCCCTGTTTAGCTAAAGCATCTCTCATGGCTGCCAGATCCACCATAGCAGGAATTCCCCTGTGAACACAATGGAGCTCTCAGGATATATCCAACCTTATGAACAGGCCCAGTTAGTGTGTGACTGAAGATAGGGCTGTTCATCTAAATAAAACACTGTGATATGATTTACTGCGATCTACGCAATCTTCCCATACTTGACAAGAAACGTTTATCAACAAAATAGAAGCTTTAAAGGCTCCCTCCTTCAAAATAAAAGTTTGTTCGTTTGAAAATGAAGATGCAATCCTTTGAAAATGAAGAAATTAAAACAGCCATAAATATTAGTAGTCATTTTAAATTTAATACAAATAAAATAATTATATGATTTCTCTTAAATACTTGATTTTTTGTTTTACAGTGAAACATTACAATAGTAATATTTTAATTTGTTTTCATTTAAAAAATTTTGTTTAGTAATATTAATAATAACTAACCATATTTGATATTTAATAGCAAAATACTGCCATACAAACAAGCACAGCAAACCTGGAATTTTTTAAATCACATATAGCAATCACATTTTTCGCATATAGCAAAAATAGCAATCACAGTTTTTATCAGGGAAAAAAATTCTATTTATTTTTTTCCCCAAAATCAAGCCGACTGAGTCAATTACTCACGTAAAATCCTGTAGCAGAACCCTGGCGGGCGAGAATGCAACCTCGGCCTGGTTCTGCTGCGTCTGCCAATCCAAAATACTGGAGACATCGTCCGTTTTTATGTAGAACCCGTCACACTTCCGGATGGCGGACTCCAGGAGAACCCGCATACAGAACGGCAGTTTCTCTACAAGAGAAAGAGCCTGTTAGTATTTTTGCAAGACTTTATTTTACATCTCTTTATTTTTACATCTGAAATCTATTGAGTTTAATTGCACAATTTTTTGATGTCACTTGCATCTGTGCATGATTTAATTCCATTAAAGCATTGAGCAACTTACCGTATCTGACATCACTCAGCTTCTGTGGGTTGAAATATCGCCGCTCTTCATATTGTTCGCTCCGCAGAGTGTCGATCAAATGGCCGAATGGATGTTCTGTACAGAATAAAAGACTTCATTGAGAATTTTCAAGCTGATAAATGAATATCATTTGTGTAATTGTGACAGGAGAAGAATGGCTTGTGTGTTTGAAAGTCATTAATCCGATCTGGATTTGGGTTTGGCTGTGACCGTGTAATGTGCACCTGCAACGACCAAACAGAATCAAAAACTGGCCCAGATTACAGCAGACCAACACCTGCAAGGCTCATATAACTCAAAGAGAGAGTATCTTCTCTTTTTGTTCGCAGGCCTTCACCTCTTCCCTTCTAAAGTCCCCTTTAGAAGGCACAAGTGTACAGCTGTGGGACTTGTGTTGGCAGTGAGTACTGAGAGCTTACAAGCCCAATTCACAGCCGTTTAGGGCAGATACACAAGCATTAAAAAACGTGAACATTCAGTTTAGAAATGCACCAAAACTTTAGCAACAAAAAAGTGATATGATCCAGGTACAAAGCCAGACATTGTCATTTATAGAAACATATTATGATCAAAATTCAAACACAATTGCAAATTAAGCATTTGCATTTCCTAGCTGTGCCTAGAAGCAAAAACCCTTTTGGATACTGAGGACAATAATAAACCATATTCACGTTTTCTCATGGGAGAAGGTAGAGAAGCTTCTGTTACTAAAGAACCTGTCTATTTTCTATTCAAAACTAGAAAAAATAGGCATTTTGTCCATTGTTGTGTGCTGCCAAGCAGTCTATTGATCACTATTACTATTTTTATCTTGTGTCAAAAAACAGCATTTATCATGTTTTTGGGAGTAGACCTTGTTTAGGGTCAACAAGGCATTGAAAAACAGATCCATAATAGTACTGCTATCTACTTCTCTCTCTCTATCTATATGCACTTTTATTAAAATAAACACTTTTAATCAGCAAAGGACACATTAAAATGAGCAAAAGTGACAGTAAAGCCATTTGTTATGTTTCAATTTAGATTTCAAACAAACAAATAAACAATTTTAATCAAATAATTGTAGCCTCGGTGGGCATAAGAGACTTCTTTCAAAAACAGAAAAAAACTACCTTTTGAACAAACTTTATATATAAGTAGCCTATATAATAAGTAATAAACGTATATTTTTAAAGTTGTTGGAAATAAATTTTATTTTAGTAATGTCAACATGTAACAATTACCTACTCATTAATTTGGTTGGCTCTCATGACAATGAGATTGAATCAGTTTGATCAAATAGTCTTTCACAGACTAAAAAAACCCTAATACACACACACACAAGAGAAACAGGCTGTGTTAAAGTAACACTAGCACTGCTGCAGTCAGATCTGCATGCTGTCACAAGAAATTCTGACACAAAAGAAGAGAGACGAATTAAAACTATTCACGCAGAAGGTTTGACATTTTGCTAAAAAAAAAGAGAGATCAACAAAACAAAATCCTCATTACTGTGCATGACATAAACACACCAGTGCTTCTGCACAGCAGTGTATTGTAGTATACTGAAACACAGTGTGGCTGCATGTGTAGTGGATGAATATGCACAGACACACGCTTATCACTCACAGCCTGCGTCTGCTGCCTGCTGCATGCGTTAGATTACGCTAGATGAGTTCAGATTAAACAGAAACTGCAGCAAAGAACACAAAATTGCATCGCCCCACACGAACACACACAAATCCCTGATCTATATTTATGACATGGAAGATAAAGACACTAGGTGGGAAAAGTAAATAACACTCTCGCTAACAGACAGTCAGATTACAGAAGGATCAGTCCACTGACATACACACAGTTAATTATAATTACACACTTTTTACTTCTAAAAGAAAGCTTTAGGTATTGTAGACCTTAATTAAGACAATATATAGAACATTTTGGAGGATAATTCCCTCCCAAAGTTTCCCACAATGTAGGTTTTACAGTTTTGGGGACATTTGGCTCACACAATGTATACACGTCATTTTCAAGTTCATTTTAAGACACTATTTGGGCCATTTATGAACGTTTTACAGCAGTCAGAACAACCTCATATTAAGATAAAGAGGTTTTGTTATATAATGTATTATTTGTTGTATAATGAAGAAATAATTAATAAATAAATACAGAGAAAGACTATGCTTTGCTCTTACCATAGTATAGTGACAATAAACGACAGTAATACTACTTCAAATCAAATATATGCACATAAAAGAATGTTGATAACCATATTCACATACTATAGTATTTACATAGTACTGCAAAGTAAGAACACTACGGAAACTCATGGTACGTGCACAGAAAGCATGGCAGTACCATGGTACATATGTGTTATTGTAAACAATGCATAATAATCGAGCATTGTACATAATAGGCAGTGTCTCAATGCTTAATGAGCTGCCTGCCTAGACAACATTTTGGCATCCTATACGCATAAAACAGATACTGTCAAGGTGGGCATTTCACTAGGTTTCGATACACATCAGTTTGTGATCGCGTGAGCTGCATGTTAGCACGCGATCTGGATGTCAGTTGCTCTCTCGCCGCTAGCCGCACTGCTAACGACAAAACCGCCTCCTTCATCCTTCTAAAAGTGAATATTTAAGGGCTGTTTTAACACACAGTTGTGACTTCGCATATAACCGGTTATATATATCTCTGTCAGAGAGTAAATGAGATGAATATTGTTATTTTTCTCAGTAAAACCAGCCCTTACCGTGCTGAGGTGCACCGAGCGCCATGATGACTCCTAACATTAACACGACTCCACTCGCTCGAGCCACGACAGCTAGCCAATCAGCAAACAGTTCCTCCCCGGAGGACTATCCAATCAGAGTACAGGATCTCTCACAGCGTCGTCCAATCAACAAACAGTATCTCCTACACTACTCTTCATCACGTTGGTTTATCAACAAATCGTAATATAATGGATATGAAAGTGGATATAGAGATTATCTATTTTTTTAAAATGATCCTATCTATATTAATAATGTTAATACTTTATGTCGACAGTATTTACAAGTGTAAATGTCTGAAGACATCAAATTTATTTTATTTATCATAAAAAAGTACAGTGGCCGAGAGCTCAATGCGCTGCAAATAGAAAAAAAACACCTGAAAATTAAGAAAACAACTTTGTCAATTTGACAACACGCGCGCTGCAAACGCTCACAACACAACCAAACAAAGAAACGCACTGCAAATAAAATTCTTTATTTGTTCGTGTTGTGAGCATTTGCAGCACCTGCTGTCAAATTGATGAAGATGTTTTCTTGATTTGGTGGTGCTCTTTCTATTTGCAGGTGTTTTCTGAAGTTGCAACAAAAATGCACCATTTTGCTTGTTGTTAATATTTATATGCATATAAAAATTGAAAAATAAGTTCACAGAAATGCCTGTCTACATTTTTGTAAAAAAAAATTTATAAATGATTTTAAGCAATATTTTGTATTTGTGTTTTGTATTAATGTAATGCATTTTAAAACAAGATTTGATCCCAATTTCATCCCATTTTCCTCATGTTTTTTGGATTATGCTGCAACACTTTTTTATTTGTAAAATGTATCCTATTGTATTTTATATACATATATATATTATATAATATAATGTTATATAATATAATATCTTACATAACATTACATAATGGTGTTATATTACATTTGAAGTAATATTAGATAATATTGTTAAAATTTATATATAATATTTATTTATATTGTATTTATACAACATACAAAAAAAAATTAAATAAATGTGCTGGATCATAATTAACTCATTTAATCCCATCGGTCACAATAGTGACCGTAAAAAAGGTTGTCATTTATAAAGCTCTAAAAACCTTACTGACTGATGTTTTAGTGCACTTTCTGCAAATATGGAAAAAATAAAGGGTCTCAATTAAATATGTGCAGTTTCACATGGTTAATTCAGTTCAATTCAATTCATGTTTATTTGTATAGCGCTTTTTACGATACAATCATTGCAAAGTAGCTTTACAGGAAATTAAGTTTCTACAATATATTTATATATTGTAGAAACTTAATATATTTAACTTATGGCAAAATTTGGTAATTCTGTATATTGTCTGAGGGTTGGCATTCTCTGAGGTCCTCTGAGGGGTTGGCATCATCTCTTCTCAGGTGTTTGGTCATCTCAGATCATTTAAGGGTTGGATCCAGACTGAAGCTTCTGTAATTCCTAGTTACAGAACAGAAACAGAGAAACAAATAGAGACATAATTAGCGTAGCTGCTGTTCTATCCAAGCAAAAATGATTTGTTCTACCCAAGCTAAAGAATAATGTGCATTTGAGTAGATATAACTGCAGTACAAGATTATATGATGCATTATGTGAATGCTTGGCTAAAGAGATGTGTCTTTAATCTAGATTTAAACAGAGAGAGTGTGTCTGAACCCCGAACGTTATCAGGAAGGCTATTCCAGAGTTTGGGAGCCAAATGTGAAAAAGCTCTACCTCCTTTAGTGGACTTTGCTATCCTAGGTACTACCAAAAGTCCAGAGTTTTGCGACCTTAGGGAGCTGGATGGATTGTGGCGTGGTAGAAGACTAGTTAGGTACACAGGAGCTAAACCATTAAGGGCCATATAGGTAAGTAATAATATTTTGTAACTGATACGGATCTTGATAGGTAGCCAGTGCAGAGACTGTAAAATTGGGGTAATATGATCATATTTTCTTGACCTGGTAAGGACTCTAGCTGCTGCATTTTGGACTGTCTGTAGCTTGTTTATTGAAGATGCAGGACAACCAGTTGGCAGTGCATTACAATAATCCAGTCTAGAGGTCATGAATGCATGAATTAGCTTTTCTGCATCAGAAACAGGTAACATGTTTTGTAGCTTGTCAGTGTTTCTAAGATGGAAGAATGCTGTTTTTGTAACATTGGAAACATGATTTTCAAAAGACAAGTTGCTGTCTAATATAACACCCAGATTTTTGACTATAGAGGATGTAACAGTACATCCATCTAGTTGCAAATTGGTTAGTCATGTAAATCATGTAAACCTGTGCATGTTGTTCATTGTAATAATAAAAGAATGCAACATTTCTCTTGATTTTGTTCATGTATAGATACACTATATTGCCAAAAGTATTGGGTCGCCCCCTTCTAATGAACAGGTTTGACTACTTTAGTAATTTCTATGAGTACAAATCTTAATGTTAAAGCATATAATGATATTCTAGGAAATTGTGTGCTTCTAATTTTATAGCAAAAGTTTGGACAAAACCCTTTTCTATTCTAACATGACATTGTCTCTGTGTATAAGGCTCGGTTCAAAAAGACATGATTGATTGAGTCAGTGTGGAAGAATTTGACTGGTCTGCAGAAAGCCAAGTCCCAATCCCAGTTGAACACTGGCTCTGGTGTGACTGTAAATGCAGATCTTGAGCCAAAAACTCATCACTAAACACCAATCACTTGTACATATGGGTTCAGTCATTTTAGACACTTCCAAAACTGTTGCAACAGAGATAGAAATACAATTTTTAAATACATGAATTATGTTTCCATCGTTGTTGCCACAGTTTTGTTAGTGCCTTTTTCTGTTCTAAAGAAGGAGGTGTCCCAATACTTTTGTCCTTATAGTGTCTATACAAGTCATTGGTGTTTGGTGATGAGTTTTTGGCTCAAGGTCTGCATTTACAGTCACACCAGAGCCAGTGTTAAACTGGGATTAGGACTTGGTTTTACGCAGACCAGTCAAGTTCTTCCACACTGACTCAATCAATCATTTTCTTTTTGAACCTTGCCTTATACACAGAGGCATTGTCATGTTAGAATAGAAAAGGGTCCTGTCCAAACTGTTGCTATAATATTAGAAGCACACAATTCCCTAGAATATCATTATATGCTTTAACATTAAGATTTGTACTCATAGAAATTACTAAAGTAGTCAAACCTGTTCATTAGAAGGGGGCGTTCCAATACTTGTATGGCACACATCACCGCCCAATCATCGAACAGCTCCTCCTGTGTCACTGACCAATCAACAGGCAGCAGCGGTCAGTGACGGTTGAGCATGCGCCGGAAGTGTGGAGGAGCGCTCGGGCTCGGCTGGATCGGCATGTCTTTCTATCAGGAGCTGCAGGCCGCGAATCGATCAGGCAAAATGCGGTTTTTAGAGGCATAATAGTGGAATTATCTCATGACAAGACCGCGCAGCTCGGCTTGAGGCCGCTGGATGGAGAAACAGCAAATATGGCGAGCTAACCGGGTGAGTTAGCGTGTGTCAGAGAGGTCAAATGAAGTGTCCTGTACTTCTGATGGGCGAGGGGAGGGACACAACATAAGCTGCTTTTTGTTTCAGGGGGGTGTCTGGTGTTATGTTGTCTTGTGTAATGCGCATGTGCAGTAGATACCATGCTTCACCACGAAAAGGTCACAATGACTCTGATAAACATTCAGCTCTGTGTCAGAGTCAAATAACTGATGGAGGACAGAAGATAGAGTGTATGTTAGATCTGTCCTTGGCTATTTATGGTCATGCATGTCATTTGAAAAGAGCTGCATCAAGGTAGTGTGGTCCCTCAAAATTCATTAACATAAAGATTAAATTATTATTATTATTATTATTATTAAATATTATTTTTAGGAATAAAAAGTTTTTTTTTTTTTTCCTATTGGATTTCTACTCTAATGCAATTTTTCCATTGACAAAATCCCAGATGTTATAAACATATTGTTTTAAACAAGTTTTGTCATCAGGTTAATTCTAAATATTATGCTATAATTATATAATAGAATATTAATAAAATAATAATTGTATCCTCTTTAATGTTTAATTTGGCACAACAGAGGTATAATTTAAAAATAAATATTTATTAAAAACTTTAGTTTTAATTCTGACTGGTGTAATCCAGAGGAATGTGTGGTATTCTAGTAATTTACAGATTAATATGAAAGGATTACATTCTTTTTTAGTAATAAAAATGTTGTTGTTTTTTTTTTTTTAAATGCCAAGCCCTATTTTTCTGGTTAATTCTAAATATGATGTTATGAATATAATTTTCTCTTCATTAATGTTTACTTTAGAACAACCGAGAACATTTAAAAAAATATTGATTATTTTTTTATTTTGACACATATAATTCTGTGGAAAGTATGGCATTCTAGTGATTTAGAAATTAATATCAAAATTAAATTTTTTGAAACATTCTGATTTAAGTGTTCTTCATGGTAACAAATATGCAATGCTCATATAAACACTACATTCATTTTGTGAATGAAATTTTTTATTTTTTAAAAGGTTGGTGGTATTTAATTTGTAATCTAATGCAATTTTGCCAAGCCCTGTTATTCTGGTTAATTAATTCCAAATGTGATGCTATAAATATGACTTTTAATGTTTACTTTGGAACAAGAAAGATATCGTTTAAAAACAAATATTTATTATTATAATTATTTTGACAGGTATAATCCTGGAAAACCTGTGGCATTTTTAGAATTCGAGATTTACATTACATTTAGATTTATAAAATGTAATTATTTTTATTTCTTATATTTTTATGATGGATGCTGTTTCATTGAACTTTTTATTAACACTTTTTTTAATTAAAAAAATATTTTATTTTGTGCTCACAGTAAACTTGTTCATCTTCTTCACTGTAACAAAAATGAATACCTTTATATTACTAAATAATATAATTATTAAAAATAGATATATATTGCTATCCCATTATAGTTTACTGTTTAATGTTTAAGATTGAAAATCTTGGTCATTGATAAGTGTAAAACAATACATCTGTACAAAAAATGCATTTGAAGGGTTATTCATATAACAAACCTTCATATAACAAAAATAAATAAAATAAAGATTAATAATAAACTGCTGGAATGTAAAAATGGGCATATTTCATAGATTTCAGAAGTTCAGTATCTGCTTTTTTGTTTACACGTGTCAAGAAATGATCTCTGCAGAGCATATGATTATGGCATAACCCTGCAGTCACATGACCTTTGAACTCTGTACCTTCAGATCAGCAGTCTTATTTGAAATGTTGTGATTTTGTCATTTCTTCAGGTCGAGCGGGAGCGGAGCGAGTGTGTGCGTGCGTGATTTTTGTGTGTTCGAGGTCGTCGGCCGCAATGATGCAACAGAAGCGCAATCTTCAGATCATTGAATGGGAGGATCTGGACAAGAGGAAGTTCTACTCTCTGGGCGTTTTCATGACCATGACCACACGGGCCACCGTCTACCCGTTCACCCTGATCCGCACCAGACTACAGGTCCAGAAGGGGAAGTCGCTCTATAACGGCACCTTCGACGCCTTCTGGAAGATCCTGAAGGCCGAGGGGGCGCGTGGCCTTTACCGAGGGTTCATGGTCAACTCGTTCACGCTGATCTCAGGTCAGGCCTACATCACCACCTACGAGCTGGTGAGGAAATACGTGTCCTGTTACTCGTCCAATAACACGGTCAAGTCTTTGGTGGCGGGCGGTGCGGCCTCGCTGGTGGCCCAAAGCATCACGGTGCCCATCGACGTGGTGTCCCAGCAGCTGATGGTGCAGGGTCAGGGGTGTCAGCTCACACGCTTCAAACTCAAGCCCAAGATGGTGATGGCCACGTCCAAACACAAAGTGACGTTTGGCCAGACCAGAGACATTGTGGTGCAGATTTTTCACGCGGATGGATTCCGGGGCTTTTATCGTGGATATGTGGCGTCTCTCCTCACCTACATACCCAACAGCGCCATCTGGTGGCCGTTTTATCACTTTTATGGAGGTAAAGAAAATATGTGACCCTAGACCACAAAACCAGTCATAAGGGTCAATTTTTTGAAATTGAGATTTATACATCTTCTATATGCTTAAATAAGCTTTCCGTTGATGTATGGTTTGAAATTCTATATCTGAGGGTGCAAAAAAATCAAAATATTGAGAAAATTGCTGTTAAAGTTGTCTAAATTAAGTCCTTAGCAATGCATATTACTAGTCAGAAATGAAGTTTTGATATATTTACGGTAGGAAATCTACAGAATATCTTCATGGAACATGATCTTTACTTAATATCCTAATGATTTTTGGCATAAAAGAAAAATGGATCATTTTGACCGCGATTAATCGTTTGACAGAACTAGAATTTTCATTTTGGGGTGAACGAACCCTTTAATTGCATGTAATGTTTATTTTTCACACACAGAATATCTACATTTAGGCACATCTGTTGTCTTATGTTATGTGTCCTCTGTGTACTGTGTTGTATAGCATATTGTGTATAGTGTATTGTATTGTATAGTGTATTGTGTATTATATTGTATAATAGTAGAGTCTTTAGTGTTTAACGTGTGTGCAGATTTGTACATGGTACACCACTATTTGTATGTATCAAGAAGGCACCTCCACCAGAGCTTCATTGTACATGTACAGTAACAATAAAATTCTCTCTCTCTCTCTCTCTCTCTCTCTCCAGAGCAGCTCTCCAGACTGGCTCCAGCAGACTGTCCGCACCTCCTCCTGCAGGCCGTGGCGGGACCGATGGCTGCAGCTACAGCCTCCACCCTCACCAACCCCATGGATGTGGTCCGAGCCCGAGTACAGGTACAAACTCACCCATAACCTGCTGGAATTCATATTGTTATTATTTAAGTATATCATTTAAAAGGCAGTATGATGGGTTTTTTTTAATGGTTTTGATAGAAGTTACTTATGCTCTCCAATACTGCTTTATTTGATCAAAAGCACAATAAAAACAGTAATATTGTGAAATGTTATCGCAATTTAAAATTTAGTTTTTAAATATAATAAAGTTATTCCTGTGATGGCAAAGCTGAATGATCTTTTTTCTTCTTCAGTGTCACATGATCATTTAGAAATCATTCTAATATGCTGATTTACTGCTCAAGAAACATTTATTATTATTTCAGGATTTTTATTTATTTATTTTTGATGAACAGAAAGTTCAAAAGAGCAGCATACCTTTGAATAATAGTATATAAAAAAAGTCATATTCTTTATTTTTATTTATTTATTTTACATCATTTTAAAATGTTTAAAATATATTTATTTAAATAAGGGTTCTTATTATAGTTATACTATACTTGAAACATTATTTGAAATGAAATGCAACATTTCTCATTCAGTATGTTCTAGTTCTTCTATTATTTTCTTCTAATTTATATTTAGTTTAACTTGAAGTATTAAAATAACTAAAAACATAAACTAAAGCTAATAAATTAAAATTAAACTATCATAGGCATAAAAAACAATGAAAATGGCAAAAACTAAATTAAATTACTAAAACGTTCATTAAAAGAGAAAGCAAAATCTGTTTTTAAATATTGACTGTAAAACTGTAGCAGTATATCAATAATGCAAAATAACAGATTTGTTTTAATAGATTTATTAATGTATTAAACATATATGCATTATTTATTTTTATTCATTTTAACAGACTACTTTAAGTAGACTTGTATATGTAAATAACCTCTGTTATAATTTGCCCAACCTCTATATACTGAAGAGTTTAGCTTTAAGATAAAGTAGATAAGACGTTGCTTAATAGTAGGGGTGGCACGGTACACAGATGTCACGGTTCGGTATGTACCTCGGTTCGGGGGTCACGGTTCGATACGATTTCGGTACAACAGGAAAAAAAAAAAACTATGTTTGGTTTCTTTTCATTTATTTTGAACAGAGAGTAGTACAGTAGTAATACTAAATATTATATTACATTATATATATAATCTGCAGTACATATATACATACAAGGAATAAATTCTTGAAATATATTTGATTTAGTTTACAGGTAAACAAGGGGAAAAAACAATGCGACGCCTAATGTAGCCTATGAGTTTCAGTTCATTTTTGTGACACGCTTAATTTGTTCACAGAAAGGAAACTCAAATGGCAGAAAGCAACATCCTATTTGTTTTCTTTATTTTATAAAAGCACAATGTTTTGTTTTCATTGTGAGTGTACACAAATAAAAGCAGACCTTTATACAGTGATGCATTATTAATAAGACAATAAGTGTTTAAGTTGCTTCTGCTGGTATAAGGAAACAGTTGAAGTGATCGTGCCGGCGCGCGCACACACACACACACAAAACACATCAGTTCCAGCATTGCTAAAGCTGGTACTATATCAAAATAAAATACAGGCATCAGCGCACCCGCTTCTTTGTCACCGTTGGAACGCGACTGAAGTACAAAGCCTATAATTTACATAAATAATAGTTTAGCATTCAGATACGTTACATCGCAAATATGGAAATATTACGGAATATTTGGATTTGTGCCGAATGAGAGAGGTAGGATACACGAGCACAAATCTCCATTTCACAAACAGTTGAGTGCGCAAGTCTTTAAAGTGTATCATTTGACAGTCTATGTGAGAGACGCATTCAGAATCAGCACATGGTCACTGTCTAGGGGCCTTTGTTTTCAAGTGCGCAACTCATGGCATTCGCTGTTCTTCTGCTGGCGGTTATCAAACAGCGTTGCATTGCTGCCCCCTTCTGGATTGAGGGTGAATTGCATGTATTCGTTGTAAGGCCACATGCACCGAACCGAGATGCCCGTACCGTGACGGTTCGGTACGAATACATGTACCATGCCACCCCTACTTAATAGTAATTGTATGTTAATGTGCTCATAACCATGATCATTTCTGAACGAGACATTTTTGCTATACTTACAATACATCACTTATATTTCAAAAGAGGTTCTTGTGTTGATATGGCTCATTAAAATGATTTATGTCATTACTATAGATTTAAGCTTTGTGAGTGTGTGTTTGCAGGTCGAAGGTCGTTCGTCTGTGATGGAGACTTTTAAGCAGCTCCTGGCTGAAGAGGGCATGTGGGGTCTCACCAAGGGTCTGTCTGCACGCATCATTTCCTCCACGCCCACGTCGGTCATGATCGTCATCGGGTACGAGACACTAAAGAGACTCAGTCTGCGGCCTGAACTGGTGGACCGCAGACACTGGTGAAAACACACATACCTCAGCCTTTTAAACAGATGCCTTTTATTATTTTCACGTTTTATGAGGACCAGGCAATAATTGGCACTCAAATGTGAAGTTATATTTCCTCTCTCTGTTTTTTGTGGATTTTGTATATTTTGTAACCTGTGAACTCAGTTGAGCGCATCCGGCCCAAACTAGTATTTTGTAATAAGACGTCATGGACATCATTTGTGCTTTTCGCCTGGAATGTGTTTGTTTATCAGAGGTTTTGTAGTGAAAATCATTTTGAAATGGTGACTTCTCATGCAGTGCTCTTCACTTCATCTGACAGGAAGTGAGACCATCACATCTGTTACATGGTAGGAAGAATGAGAACATGTATGGCTTTTCACACTTGTAACCCTGGGTCGTTTTTAACCCTAGCAAATAGTCAGTTTTGTCTTATTTACAAGGTTATTAATATTGTTTGGATAAGTGCTCTCAGTCTTCTGAAACACACTAAATATTGTCTAATTTAATATTTTTAAGTGTTGATCTCAAACACTTGAATAACGTGTAAGTTTTGTGATGTATAGTAAACCTCATGTCTCTGTGCTCATGAATATTTAATGAGGCAATAATTGATTAACATGGAACTTGCATTTCCATGGTCATGAAAATCTGGAAATATCAGTGCATATTAAAAGTAACAAGGCAATTAATTTTGAAATTCAGACTAATTATATATTAAGCTCAGGTCTTAAATATTTAAATAGGCCTAAAATGCTCTTCAAGTGTAGTTATTATAAAATTACTGTTAAAATCTTTATCCGTCGATCAAAAACAACTGTAAAACATGTTAATTAATTTTAAAAGTGGCCTTTACCCAGGGTTAAACGTTACGTGAAAAGCCTTGTGAGAAAAATGAGAAAGAATCATGTTCTCTTGAATGATATTTCAGTCTGATTGAATTGTCATATTTTGTTTGTATTATGCCTTGTCTTTAACCATCAGCAAACAGTGTTTTGGGGCCAAAGCTTTTACAGTTTAAATGTTTTATAAACGTGGTTCATATTTTAAAAATAACTGCCGTAGTCGTTTGTCTATAAGATTGTTTCTAACTGATCCTTTGTGTCACAATGGAGAGTGAATTAAATGAACCACATGAGAATGAAACACTTTGTGTTTTTGTTTTTTTTTGCTAGTGCTGATCACATGAAAGGGTTCAACATTCAAACAAGTTCTGCTTTGGATCTTTATGTATCATAATTCATTTTTACATGTTTGCTATAATACAGACCAAACTATCAAGGACTCTGAATTGGCAAAGTAACATTTAGTGTCCTGTAGAGGGCAGATAGCGATCAGTCATGTAAAAAAAGCTGGAAAGATCAGGGAATTTATAATGAATATAAATTTCATAATAAAATAAGTATCCTACTAAAAATGTCATGCAACATCATTGATCAAAATGAATGTGTGAATCCTGAACAAGACAAACAGCAACAACTAAAAAAAGAAAACTAGAAAAAAAAAGACATTTATTTGTATCATCTACAGATGTTAAAGTTAGCAATGAAATAAAAAAAAAAAATCATTTGCATGTATGCTGTGGTCTTGAGAGGCTGTGACTCTTAGTTTTGTGGCGATTCACATGGGACAGTCGTAAATGTGGATGGCTCTGTCATCACCCGCAGACACGATTTTAGAGCCTGTAGGGTTGTACTTCACACTCCAAACCTGCAAATACACACATATTTGAACATAAGCATGCCTTAAAAAAATACAGTAAAAACAGCAATATTGTGAAATATTATTACAACTTAAAATAACCTTTTTCCATTGTAATATATTTTAAAATGTAATTTATTCCTGTGATGCAAAGCTGATTTTCAGCATCATTACTACAGTCTGAGTAATGTCACATTCTAATATTCGCTGCTTAAGTAAAGGTTCTTTAGTCCGAAATTTTCATATTCATCATCTTTCCTATCAAATCGCTTGCTACGGATGTGAAAATGCAGAAAATCGAACCTGATCCGATTTTTTTATGACGGATGAAAGTTTTGGAGGTAGTGTTTAAACGTGATTGACACAACGTGAGGTCGTATTTATTTTGTAAAGTGCGAATATTTCGGACTCTGTGTGCAGTGACCTTAACATTTCTTATCCTCAATGCTGAAAACAGTTATGCTGCTTAATATTTTTGTGGAAACCGTGATGCATCTCTCACCTGGTCCTGATGATCAAAGAATGTGTTCACACACGATCTGCTGCTCGTGTCCCACACTTTTACACTCTTATCAGACGAACTAAAAAAGAAACAAACAACAGTTAAAAACACACTACATTTTAAATTCCCGTTCATCTGAAGTGCATCAACTCTTGCCTGGACACAAAGTGTGTGTCGTCGGGTGAAAAGGCCACGTTCAGCACCCAGGATGCGTGACCGCTGAGAGTGCCGGCCAGGTTAGCGTGCTGCCTGTGAGATACACAAACAACCAGACCGTGAGATTCAAATGTGTTAGGAGGCCAAAGATGCACACAAATTTGCAACTTACACGTCATAAATCTTGATGTAGCCGTCGTCTGATGCGGTTACCAGCAGCTGAGAGTCTGGAGAGAAAGTCAGAGACCTGATAGGCATCGCATGACCTGGGAGGGAAAAAAAAAAAAAAAGAGCATGTCTTACATTAATCCCACAATTTGGCTACTGTACCTTTAAGAAAAGCTATTAGTATGAAAGCTGTGATACACATACCATTCAAATTTTTGGGGTGAGTAAGATTTAAAAAAAAAAATTTATTTAGCAAGGATAAATTAAATTGATCAAAAGTGACAGTAAAAACTTACTAGATGTTACAAAAGATTTATATTTCAAATAAATGCTGTTATTTTGAACTTTCTATTCATTAAAGAATCCTGAAAAATGTATTTTTGGCCATCACAGGAATAAATTACATTATAAAACATATCAAAAACAGTTCTTTTAAAGTGCAATAATATTTGAAATTATTCCAAACTTTTGACCGCCAGTGTAATACAATAAAAACTGAACTACATCTAACATTCAACATTATTTCCAGCTGTACTTGCTGGAGCAAATGAAAGGGATGAGTGAGCGATGGAAGGACGCAGGAAGACAAAGAGGAAAAATGGAGTCGCTCGGTGACAGGAGCCGAGGTTTACGACCCTTGAGGGACGGCCAGAGACGCAAACAGGTTTTTCCACCACGTTCACATAACCCATAATCACCCTAAATGCATCTAGCAGATTAACGGACAGAACGTCTACAGAGCGTTTTAATAAAGGAAACTAAAGATGGCTTGAATCACGCAGGAGACGATTTTCACCTTCCAGCGTGTGCAGGAGTTTCCCAGTCGCAATATCAAAGATATTAATGATTCCGTCTATAGCACCGCTGGCTAAGTACTTTCCATCTGGACTCTAGAGAGAGAGAGAGAGACAGTTATTAGGGTCTGGAAAACTTTATATTGTATGGAAAATCAGCGTTTTCTCAAATATTCATTCTAATGTGTAATGTGAATGAAATTTAGACCGTCATTTGTGAAATCAGTTCCTTCTTAAACACTGAAGCTCACTGTTACACTGGTACTTATTTACATGCTACCCACAATTTTTGACCAATACATATTTAGAATTTTTTTTCAATACTTCATATGTGACCCTGGACCACAAAACCAGTCTTAAGTGTCAATTTATCAAAATTGAGATTTATACATCATCTGAAAGCTGAATAAATAAGCTTATGATAGGACAATATTTGGCTGAGATACAACTATTTGAAAATCTGGAATCTGAGGGTGCAAAAAAATCAAAATACTGAGAAAATCGCCTTTAAAGTTGTCCAAATGAAGTTCTTAGCAATGCATATTACTGATCAAAAATGAAGTTTTGATATATTTACGGTAAGACATTTACAAAATATCTTCATGGAACATGATCTTTAATTAACATTCTAACATTTTTTCTCCTCCCCTTCCTCATGTTATGCTGTATTTTTCGTCAACTCCCTGTCTTCCTGTCCTGTCTACCCCCATTGTCATATTGTATGTATGTTGTGTATGGACAGGTTGATGGCTAATTTCGCTGGTACTTGTGACTAGTGACAATAAAGGGCTACTACTACTACTACTAATGTTTTTTGGCATAAAAGAAAAATGGATCATTTTGACCCATACAATGTGTTTCTGGCTATTGCTACAAATATACCCCAGCGACTTAAGACTGGTTTTGTGCTCCAGGGTCACATATGTGGTTTGATTACTGGATTAGCAATTACACTCAAAAAGCCGTTTCTTGCTGACAAAATATTTTAGAGCTGAGGATGACAAAAACATTTATGTTCAATATATTTAATTCATTGGATTATTATTAAACCTTGTTATTTAGCATTTCAGCAAGACAGGAAATTAAACTTTTTGTACATGATGAACAAGAACATATTCTAAAGAAATAAATACAATAATTATTTTTCAAAATGAAAATGTGATATAGAATACAGTTTAAAGGTTTGGAGTTTGTAAGATTTTTTTCTTTGAAAGGAATTATTTTTATTCTGCAAGGATCTAAAGTGACAGTAAAGACAGGTATAATGTTAACTTTTGAACTTTCTATTAATTAGTTTCCACAAAAATATTAAGCACCACAACTATTTTCAACAATGATAATAATCAGAAATGTTTCTTGAGCAGCAAATCAGCATATTAAGAGTGATTTCTGAAGGATCATGGGACACTGGAGACTGGAGTAATGATGCTGAAAATTCAGCTTTACATCACAGGAATAAATTATATTTTTAAATATATTCAAATAGAACAGTCTTTTTAAATTGTAATAATATTACTGTATATTACTGTAAAACCTTACCAACTCCAAACCTTGTTTATATAGAATTAAAAATATATTTTAAAAAAGTTACACATAAAAAAATATTTTTATGATACAATTCAGAACGAAAAAATTCAGATGAAATGATTCTAGCCCAACATTATTATCCACTGAATATTGTTCATATCAGTGCCACTGGCTTTAGATGAGATTAATGTTGGCCATGCAGCATTATTCCAGACACTCAGAGACTCTTACGTAGGCGATACTCAGAATGAATTTCCCTCTGGTGTCCAGCGAGTGCTCCTTTTTCCCACTTTCCACGCCGAAGATGTTGACCTTCCCTAGATGGCTGCCGGTGGCGATGTATTTGGAGTCAGGAGAAAAGGCGACCGCCCATGCGTCAACTGCAGACGGTATAGAAAGAGTTCATCAGTGTTATTTTAGTATATTTAGATACTAGAGTTTACTTAAAAAATTTTGTTTTCATTTTCATTTCAAGTTTTAGCAATTTGTTTCTGTTTGTCTTATATATATATATATATATATCTCCATATGCTTTCTGATGATTAAGTTTCCGTTAATTTAGTTCATTTTCAAGTTAAACTTTAGTTAGGGTTTTTAATATTTTATTTCAGTTAATGTTTATTTTACTTCAAATATCAAAAATGGTCTGATACGGTTTTAGTTTTAATTTTAGTTAATGACAATAACCTTGCATCACTCACACACACACACACATTTAAAACGATCTTTAAAAAGAAATAAATAAGCAGCTCACCAGGGCCTGCGTCCATGGACTTGATCTGTTTGCCCGTCTCCAGATCCCAGAGCCGGATGTGAGCGTCTAGAGAGCTGGAGGCGGCGATCGCTCCGTTTTGACTGATGTCCACCGACACCACACCCAGCTGGTGACCCTCCAGCGTCCACTGCAGCTCCAGCTTCTCATCCGACCTGCGAGCCATCAGAACAAGTGGCGTATGTTCAGACACAAACACTTTTGTAATCAATAATTGGATTGCACTTCATTCATTGATTTACCATTTCCACACTTTCACCAGGTCGTCCAAAGAGCCGGTCACAATGGTTTCTGACCCGTCCTTCTCGCTGCGACCCCATGCCGCCGTCCAGATAGCATCTTCATGAGCTGCAGAAACACAGAGATCTATTGGCCCTGCCCAAATATGCTGCCTAGATAGACAGCTCACTAGATTTTGGGCTCTAAATCAGTACAGATGACTAAGTGTGTGTTTGTGGACTCACCATGCTCCTGCTTGAATAGTATACTGTACTAAAAACAGAACAAAGAACATATTTATATCACATGCAATCATTATTCTGATCACCGTTTATACAGTAAAGACAGAAAACATGCAAGGGTTTGTTCATATTTGAGCTGGACTTACCTGTGTGCTCATAGTCTCCGTATCAAAATCTGTTTGTAATGGAAACGAGCTCCTTTGAGTTTCTAAGCGCGTGTGTGAGCTGGATTATGAGTTATTCTGAGTTTATAAACTCACTTCATGCAAAACTGCTAGCGTAGCTTAGCTTGTGACTAAATATACTGCCTCTGTAAGGCTTCGACGCGTCCTGAAGAGGTTTTAGCGCGTTCGCGGGAAAGTCAGATAATCCTTAAGATTTGTTACATACATGCGATAAAGAATCAAAGCGCTTTGTTAACAATAATAAACACCCGCACTGATGCTGCCTAGAGAACCGCCATGACACCTGCGCGCAAAGTACCATGGGAACAATCACCTGACTCCGCCCTCCCTGTGATGGCTTTCAAAAAGTGCATGTTACAATATTATCGAAGCATTGATACAAATGACAGATGCCATTGATAGCAATCAAATAGTAGTAGTAGTAGTAGTAGTAGTAGTAGTAATAATAATAATAAATGAAATTATAAATAAATTAAAAAATGGTAAGTATAATCAATTTAAAAAAATAATTGAAATAAAAACAAATAAATTCAAAATATAATACTTAATACATTTTTAAATACATAAATAAAAACTAAATAAATGCTAAGTACGATAAATCTACAGAGTATTATAAATAATCAGTACAGTGATAGTAATAGTACCAGTATTTAAAGTAAAATAAAAAAACAAAGCAAAATGAGTGATAATAATATAATAAATGTATTTATTATTTTTTTAAAATAAATAAACAAACAAACAATATTATCAAAGCATCCATACAAATAACAGGTACTAGTGATAGTAATGTAATAACAGTACCAATAAAACACATAAATGAATAATGATGTATTTATAAATCAAAAATATGTATAATAAATTTAAAATAATTATTTTAAATAAAACAAATACATTAAAATAGAATAATAATACATTTTTATTAAACAGACAGATAGATAGATAGATAGATAGATAGATAGATAGATAGATAGATAGATAGATGGATAGATAGATAGATAGACAGAACGATGGATGGATGGATAGATAGATAGATAGATAGATGGATAGATGGATAGATAGATAGATAGATAGATAGATAAAACGATGGATGGACAGATAGATAGATAGATAGATAGATAGATAGATAGATAGATAGATAGATAGATAGATAGATAGAATAACAAATCATTAATAAAAATAACTGGTGCCATAATAGTACCAGTATATAAAAAACCTAAATAAATACAATACAATATTGTTAAAGCATGAATACAAATAACAGGTAGCACTGATAGTAATTAAATAATACTATCAATATTTAAAATAAAAATAAATAACATAATAATAAACATGAAATGTATTAATCATTTACAAAATTAAATAAATACTAAGTATAATACATATTAAAACGAAAACAAAATGATAAAAATGATTTGGCATGGCTTGTTTTATTGGATTGACCTCTTTTATTGCTTTGTATTTGGTGGTTATTGTCAGAGTTTCTAAAATAAGATATTTTAAAATGGATGTTTGTTCTATTTTTACGCCAACTTAAAAATAATCCCTTTCTGCTGCTACAGTGTTGAGGCACTTGAAGTGAGTCAGAACAGAACAGCAGAAGACAATTAAACACAGACTAAATCTCTGTCAGATGAGATTTCTCTCCATACTGCAACATTAAGATTACAGAAAAGTCCAATCAAAGACCTCTCCTCTGTGTTTGAGAGTCGGACAGAAGGAAGTCCATATGCTATGTGGGATTTTAGTCCTTTTATGTCTTGAGCAGTGAGAGTTTCTCAGCTGATGCCCTTTGAGGTGCAATGTGCCTCGCAGAGGGAATTCAGCATCGACTGACCTAGATCTGACAACGCCAGCGAGAGAGAGAGAGAGAGAGAGAATGTGCTGCTTTATGGTTTAGATGAATGAAATATGATCTATTTTATGGCTCTTAACAAGTCAGCAGCATTTGACAAGAATGACTTTAACCCATGATGTTTAAAAATATTACTGATTTAAATGGGTAGCATAAAGAAGAAGCTGATTGTATATAGTAACATTCCAGCATGACATAAGCTACCCGACCCCCTTACAAAAGAGTACTGTATACGGTACAGTGATAGTATCAGATGGTACTATATCATGTTACTGGATTACCATATTCACATACTATGGATATAGTAGTTCAAGGTGCCTTAAGTATACCATAAAATCATTATAGATTCTGATTGGTCAATTGCAGCATTCAGATATTCATGAAGCTATATATGCAACACCCTCATGGTAATTCGTAAGTAGCCTATTTTATGTTTTGGCGAAATGTTGGTTAATTCACATGGATTTGTATCGTATGTTTTTATACAAATCACTAGTGTTGGGGGTAACACATTACAAGTAATGCGAGTTACGTATTTCAGATTACTTTTCCAAGTAACTAGTAAAGTAATGCATTACTTTTCAATTTACAAGAAAATATCTGAGTTACTTTTGCAAATAAGTAACGCAAGGTACTTTGTTTTCCAATTTATTCACTGACACCTCTCCTGTCCCCATATTGAGAGAAACTGGGAGTACAGCGGTACTTCCTTCAGCCTGAGGTTTATTCACGTCACTTTTGGTATGAAAAAGCCTTTACAGCTGCCAAATATATAACTATGGGTTATAAGCAAGCCCAGCCCAGGCAACAAAAAGTAACGCAAAAGTACACAATTAGTTACTTTTTTATGGAGTAACGCAATACTGTAATGCATTACTTTTAAAAGTATCTTTCCCCAACACTGCAAATTCATACGCAATTGCGACCTTGAAAAATAGTTGCGTTTTCTCATGAATTTGGGTTTGTGTATCAATCCGCTCATCCGTACAGAAACCGGCACTACTTTCATGTGTCTCGTTTCATAAAAATGCAACTGCTGCTATTTAGTCTCTCAGTTACGATTTGTAGTGAAAACAACCCTAGAGGACTTCAGTATTAATACTACTGTAATATTGTTGTAGTGTTCATGTCTTGTTGTTAGGAAGATCTTAATGGACTATTTTTCTTAGTGGAGGCTTTAAGATAACTGGCTACTAAATTATATTTTATATCCATGTTTTGTTTTGTTTTAATTTGGTGAGTATTATTAATATGTGAGTATTAATATGTGACCCTAGACCACAAAACCAGTCACAAGGGTCAATTTTTCAAAACTGCGATTTATACATCATCTGAAAGCTGAATAAATAAGATTTCCATTGATGTATTGTTTATTACGATAGGGCAATATTTGGCCGAGATACAACTATTTGAAATCTGGAATCTGAGGGTGCAAAAAAAATCAAAATATTGAGAAAATCGTCTTTAAAGTTGTCCAAATGAAGTTCTTAGCAATGCATATTACTAATCAAAAATGAAGTTTTGATATATTTACAGTAGGAAATTTACAAAATATCTTCATGGAACATGATCTTTACTTAATATCCTAATGATTTTTGGCATTAAAGAAAAATCTATAATTTTGACCCTTACAGTGTATTTTTGGCTATTGCTACAAATATACCCCAGCGACTTAAGACTGGTTTTGTGCTCCAGGGTCACATATGTGTGTAAAATGTACAGTTAATCGCAAAATGAAACATCTAACATATTGACTGATATTTGAGTTAAATGTAGTTGTTTTTGAGGGCACCAAAACCCAGAATTATTTCTCAAATATTAGGCATATTTGACCTCAACCACAAAACATTTTAGTTAAAATAAAATGAATTGTTTTACTTTAGAGTACCATTAAGTCCTCAAATTCAATCATCTGTTTTCCATTCGCATGGTGGGTTTAATGTGGGTCTGTGTGCATTTTCCTTCTTTTCTCTCTGCTTTTAATTGCTTTTGGCTCATCAGTAAAGACACTCAACTAAATTCACCATCAGGGTTTAGCTGTAATCAGTGCTTAATTTGATCATGTTTTTGTGCTCGTGCAAACCAGTCCATTTTCTCAGCAAAACAGCACTTCATTTTCCCTCGTTCGGTTTCTCAGAATGAAACGAGATGAAGAAGCTGTTTGTCTCAAGATGTATTGTACTAAGAAACCCTTTAATGTGCCTTCTGGAAACCGGTTAGCGTTTAAGAGGTTGTGGAGTTCATTTGTGTTCATCTTCAAGAAGAAAAGCCCAGCGTGCGGCGTCAGTACAGGCTCTCGAAGCTTCTCAGACTGCATCTGAAAAATGACTGCTCCTGGTTTCTCATGGCTTAATACGCTGAAATAAACGTCACCAGAGGGAGAAATGACGAAGACGGCCTTTTCACGGCCACTGGAGTGTTTATCTCTGGGAACTGCATTTTCATTCGAGCACTTTTGAGGGCAGGAAACTTTAGAACTGAAATATAAAGACCTTCATGCTGGACAAAGCACAAAGCTTGTGTCCAAACCTAATTAAGACCTTGTACAGAAAGTATTTTGTCATCGTGAAGGACTGTAGCAGTGCTTTAGTCCGGCAAACATAATGAGATGCACCATGGCATCCGAGAATCGGTCTAAATTTGCTATTCTGTAAGATGCTTTTTGGCTTACTTGGTTCTGATTTGTCAATTGCAGCACTCTGTGGTCAAATATGTGACCGTTGAGCTAGTTTAATGTCTCTCCTATGCTCTCGTTCTTCTCATATAATAAACAATTTCAACTTGAATTAATATTTTGTGTGCACTTATTTACTTACTTGTTAAGTAGCTATGAAATTAAAAGAATTTAATATAGTTTACATACTTTTTCTGATATAAAATGTATGTTTATGTTTGGGCAGGTTCATTAATATACTCATATGGTTACAGTTTTTTTTCAACTGCACACAATTTCTCTAAACTGACACTCAAACACCAGAACCACACATCAAATCTGCAAACAGGTCTTTATATGCATAAATAGGTCTTTATATGTCAAGCTAAATTGCTTCTTGAGGAAATGTATCTTCTTTAAAGAATTTTCAGGTATTTAAACTAGAAAATAAGACAAAATCCTCCAGATTTTTGCAGTGAGGTCAAAAAGACCCCTTTTTTATCCAGACAGATTGATACAAATCTGAAAGTTGCATTGCATCCGGGCAATCTTTAGATTTTCACAAGCTCTTCCAGTCTGGAAACACACCACCTGTGCTGAGATGCTTCTGCACAAACACATGTGTTAAAATCACAGCTTGGGTGTGTGTCACAGATCACCGGACACATTAGGGCAGGAATACATGGGGCGATGCATCCCGTACGGAAACCACAGACACACCCACAATACATGGTGAGGAAGAAACATTAGTGGATGGTTTTGTGGCTGATGCTGGAACAGGTTGTTTGATGCAGCAGCACTGCCAGTGGGCGGGAGAGAGACAGAGACAGACAGAGACAGAGAGAGAGAGAGAGAGAGAGAGAGAGAGAAAGAGAGACGGTTGAGGCGAGAGGGGAGGGACGGGGTGAGTGAGAACATAAGACAGAAAGGCAACGGACGATCACAAAGAGAGTAGAAAAGGAGAACAAGAGTAGCAAGGGACCAGAGGAGAAGAGAGAGAGACAGAGCAGGACAATCCAAAGCTCAAAATGCCTCCCAACTTCGCCGGCACCTGGAAAATGAAGAGCAGTGAGAATTTCGATGAACTTCTGAAAGCTCTCGGTAATATTTCATTTCATCTGTTCAGCTGAGCTCCACGCGGTCACATTAGAACATCTCGAGAGATGTTGCAGACTAGACTCGGCTCTCGGGGAAGATGTTATCGTACGGTAGAATGCAAGAGGGCTGATTATTCACATTTATCACGATTGGCGATGTGGTTAAAGTGGGTCATGTGGCTGTTAAAGTTAACTGAGGGCTTTGTGTTTGATACGTTCACTTCAGCGATTTGTTTGACTGTAAGACAGCAGAGCCGTTTGGAAAGAAACATCCGAGTGGAGCAAAACCCTGGGTGTGACAGTGACAAATCTGACATTTATGCATTTGGTAGATGTTTTAGGGATTGTCTTATATCTATTTGTATGTTCCCTTGCATCAAACCCACTATGGTGGTAACAATTTTATTTCTTTTTCAAGACATTTAATGTTGAGCTTAGTTCATTTAGGAATCAACTTTGTCTCAAAACAATGTAACAATTTTCTGTTTTAGTTTATTTATTAATATTTTAAATTAACTTATTTTTCAGTTCTCATTTTAATTTTAGTTTAAGTTTTACTAATTCTGTTATGAGCTTTTGTCATTTTAGTAGTTTTTTATTTTTTATTAATATTTAAATATTTGCTTTTGCAAATAATTGTTTTTAAATAATTATTTTAAATTATTAAATCGTTAAATATAAAAAAAATAAAATAAAAAAATCTAAATATTTAAATATTTAATTATTAATTTTTATTTTTAAATTTTGTTTTTTCATTTTATTTTTTTATTTCATTTTTTGTAATTTTTGTGCTTCAACTTGTTTAATTAAGTTAGTCACCAAGGCAACATTTCAAATTTATGTTTAAATATTTTTTTAAGGTGTTTTAGTTTTAGGTAATAATAACAACACTGTTCCAAAACATAGTCACAAATATCAAAATTATTCACATACAATAAAAGTTTAAAAATTAGAAAAATGTCTATAGGTTTTTTTTTTGTCCCTATAAGAGCAAATGCAGATATTAAAATTATTTGAGTTTTTCTTAATGGACAGGTTAAGATGAGAAGGTGAGATGCAAAGGAGCTGCATAAGAGTGCTTTTTGACTGCAAACTAATGCCAATGTGGCAAATTCTGCTGAATGTTGCTGGTTTTAAACCACAAATGCTGCATCTCTCTTAGATGGATTCCGAGATGAAGTGAGGAACACACAGAATGAGAGAGAAATGATGAACTCGCTCACCCGCTCACATCTTTTTGTAAAAACCATACGGTCCAAACCAGAGCAAAAACTTTTCAAACACTCCCAGAATTCCTCAGATTCATCCTGAGGGATCCTCCGGCATTTGCTGAGTTTTGCATGGCAGAGAATTGAAAAAGTCTTCTGAGGACATTATAATTGAAGAGAACGGCAAGCTTGGAATTATATTAAATTAGAATCAAGGCTAAAACAACAGTTTAGGGTAGCAGAAGGTTTTCTTAGTATTTCCGCTTGTGAAAGCTTTTTCTCATTCCTTCCAACTTCACAATTTTTATATTTCACACAATGCACTAAAATTATGTACTTCACCAACAATGGGAAAGCACATTTTGTACATGTAAGACAGTGTGTTAGACACACTAATACATGAGAAATAGCACTTAAATACAACTTTTCAGTTTCCTTTTTTATTCAATTACCATAAAATGCATGATTTTTAAAAAACTTTTCGGTTCATAAATGTTAACCAGGTGTGAATGCTATGCTCCGGAAAGTGGCCGGCGCTGCTGCTGCCAAACCGCACGTGGAGATCCGACAGGATGGAGAGCAGTTCTACATCAAGACCTCCACCTCGGTACGCACCACTGAAATCAACTTTCGCATCGGAGAGGAGTTTGACGAGGAGACGGTGGACGGCAGGAAATGTAAGGTGAGTCACAGCGACGGCTGACATCAGAAACGAGACACTGACCTGCTGAGCTTCACAGCGAGCAGTTAAGCCCCTTAAAACCCACCTGAGCTCCAGAACACATAAACAACAGCCATAACATAACTATAGGACAGAATTACAGATGGATAAAGAGTAGAGACGCCGCACAAAATCTCCATAGCAAAATTAACATCAAGGAGCAGCTCATTTTAATTTTAATGGACGAGTTTGAGTTAAACTTGCGATATTTTCTTATCCTTCCCATATCAATAAATAAAGAGATTTCTTTCCAGAAAATGGAATTCTTTTTTTTTCTTCTTCAAAATAGATTTTTAATGAGTCCATGAGTAATATATATATATATATATATATATATATATATATATAATATATGAAATATTGTAAATATATTTATTTATTTATTGAATGAATATATATATATATATATATATATATATATATATAAATAAATAAATATATGTATTCAATATCAATATATTTACAATATTTCATATATATATATATATATATATATATATATATATATATATATATATATATATATAGTGTGTGTGTGTATTCATAATTTCAAATAGTGCTGTTTATTTTTTTTAATTAATTTAATTTTTACTTAATTATATATTTTTTTAATTACACACACACACACACACACACACACACACATATATAATACTGTTGAATAATACAATATATAATATACATGTACTATCAGAAATACATGTATTTGATAATTATCTACATATTAGCCATTAAAAAAAATTGACATTCTTGAAAGCTAGCAAAGGCTAGTTAGAACATACAGCTAGTTGACAACACAGTAGAGATGTTTTCTGATTAGAAAACATGTTAAAATATGTTAAAAATTTTAAACAATTACAAAATTTGCTGTCTTTTGTGGGACAAGTTCATTTATTCCCTTATGAGTAAACCCTTCTTGCTTTTTCGATTATTATTATTTTTGCTTAAAATTCAATGTTGTAACGTTGTGATTTATCTCAGAGCTGGTTGGTTTGGTTCATAGCTTTATAGTATTTATCTAAGTTTTTTTTTTTAAATGACAAGTTGAGAACATTTATTGTGTAAAACACACTTCCGAGAAAAATTTTGAGCTTAGCGGGTACCTGTAATAAAACGCTGTTAATGAAAACCGCTGTTTTTCCTACTGATTTCCCCAGACATGGACTCTGATTTCAGAAGACACTCCCACAGACACGTTTATGTAGATTTATATTAGTTCACCTCGCATCCATCAGGACAAATTAGCCACTAATGTGAGCATCAATTTCCTCAGCATGAGTTTGTCCATCTACTCTAATGTCCCTTCAGATGAATCTTAATCTCTCTATATCGTCTTATAATTGGGTCTTCACGTGTTTTGCAGACGTGCAGTTTTTTGTTGTCCAATTCCACCCTGAAACCCGAGCAGATCTAATGATCCTTCCATTCACGTTCAACAAAAGCCACCCTACCCAATAAAATCTAGAACCTCGTCCATAAAACCCTTAGATTTTATTTCACTGACCTTAACAGTGTCATCTCACCAAGCTAAATGATGGCGTCATCAAACTGTGAGAAACCTAAACCAGGTTTCAGACTGCAAAGCTCAGCAGAGAGCGAGTTTTAACAACTATGGGGTGTTTTTGTACCTGAAAACCCAAAAACGAGACAAGGACAGGAGGGTCGCTAGTTGCAACTACACTCTTAAAAATAAAGGTTTCAGAAGGGGTTTTTGCAGTGATGCCATAGAAGAACCATTTTATTTCTTCGTGGGAAGAGAGTCTATACTCTTAAAAATAAAAGTTCTTTATCGGCATTGATGGTTCCAAGAAGAACTTTTAATATCCATGGAACCTTTCCATTCCACTATAGTAGAAAAAGATTCTTCCAATTATTAAAATGTTCTTCACTATAAAAATTGTTCTTTTAAGAACTTTTCACTGAAGGTTCTTTTGGGAAAGTGGTTCTTCCATGGCATCGCTGTGAAAACCTCATTTGGAACCTTTATTTTTAAGAGTGTAAAGAACTTTTTTCCACTATAAAGAGCGTTTTGTGGAATGGAAAGGTTTCATGGATGTTAAAAGATCTTCATGAGAAAGCTCTTGGATTTCATCAAAAATATCTTAATTTGTGTTCCGATGAACGAAGGTCTTACAGGTTTGGAACGACATGAAGGTGAGTAATTAATGACACTATTTTCATTTTTGGTGAACTATCCATTTAAGAGCGTCTCTCAAAATCAAGTGCACAGCCTACTTGGATAACATCTTTGGACTTTACAGGTGCATGTATAATTTCCTGAAAAGCTGTCTTTGTAGGCAGCTCACTGGGTATTGAGAAACAGCTACAATCTTTGCTGGGACTTAATAAGGACATCTTATTGAATCAAACAATGTGGAATAATCAGAATTATTGATTCCCAAGAAAATGTAGTCCTTTTCCATGGAAATGGCTTTTGTTGTGAGACAGACAGAGACGTAGCGAAAGGACGGGTGCATAGACAGATTTGACCTCATTTTGTTCTGGAACAGACAGCAGTGGGAGGGGGATTATTTGGGAGTCTAGCAGCCCCCGAGAGTCACGTAGATGTCTGTCTCAAGCATTTTGTAAGCGGAGAGACATCATCAAGGGTGTGTTCTGTATTTATATATACATGTGTGTCTTTCTGACCTACCTACACTTCTGGGAACAAAATATCTGAAAATGTGCCAAAAAGCTAGCTGATTGGGAAGAGCTGGACCTCCAGCCCCTGGAGCATCATGGATAAATCCCACCATGAAAATGACTAAATAAATGTTCTTATTGACATTGATGTTCCATGAAGAACCTTTAAAATACATGGAAACGTTCCATTGCACAAAAGGTATTTATAGTGAAAAAAGGTTCTTTAGATTATTAAAATGTTCTTCAGATTAAGAAAAAAAGGTTATTTGAAGAGTTGTTTACTGAAAGGTTCTTTGGGGAGGCAAATGGTTCTTTTATGGCAAACAATATTAGTCAATGTAAAGTCTCCATCATGACATAAAAACAAGTGTGTGTGTGTAAAATGGTAGTGATGTCCCATGCTGGGCACATTATTACAGAGCAGTAGATCAGATCCCCGCAGGTCCAACTCGCACCCCATCTGCACTGCTAACGCTTGAAGTAACATGCCAAAACTACAACGCACCCATTGCAAGCAAGCAACAAAGCTGTGTGTCGCGCACCTGCAACGTACAGCTTTCGCAATTATAATGTTCATGTTGACATTTTTAGCTATAAAGTAACCAGAAGTCATTCATTTTCAGTGAGAGTTGGCAACAAGTGTGAAGCAGCAAGGTTTTTGATTGAATTCTATAGGCTATTAATGGCCCCAGTTACAAGAGTTGGAAAATGGGTCTCATACCCTACAGCTGTTCACATGCACATATTTTTCTGTAAAATGTTCGCAAGTTTTTTCAGCAATAAGCATCAATGAGCTCACATTAAATTGTATTCAAAATTTATGATACAGTTAAGAACCAAATGAAGAAAATTAAGAACTAAATGAAACCTCAAGGGGCAGATTTACTATTAGCTTGTGCCAGCGCAAACCCTCATTTGGCGTTAAAAAACTACTGTCAGGACAAGCAGTGGGAAACGAGCACTGAAAAGGCGTGGACACAGTTATTTTTGCGACTCACCTTATTGAATATGCTTTTGTAGGAGTTTTCAAAGGAGGCGGTAATTTGCGCTGCTCTTTGTAGATTGCGCTGGTCATTATGGAAATGAGATGTTACGTCTGTGTAAGGTTGCAAAGGGGTGGAAAATTTCTGGTAAATTTCCGGAAACTTTCCAAAAATCCCAGGAAGATTCCAAAAAATCCCGGAAAGTTTCCAAAATTTCTGGAAAGTTTCTGAAATTTACTGGAAATTTTCCAAATTTTGCAACCCTACGTCTGTGTTCAATAATGTGCACCTGTCAGTAAATCAGAATTTTATCCCTTTTATGAAATTGTGCTCTAACGCTAATTTGCCCTAATTAGTAAATCTGGCCCCAAGTATGCAAATTACATATCTCAGAATCTGAAGTGTCCAAGACTGCATCTGAAAACACGTACTTCCTTACTGTATAATAAGGAAAAAGTGTATGTGAAAAGATTAGTATGTCAGCAAAACGTCCCAGGTGATATAGGCCTACTACATTCGGCTGATGCTGGTAGGTCACATCATGGCCAGTGTTCATTCGTACTATTGGTGCATTCCATTAAAGTCTCTTTAAGATATTCTATAGTCTTTGATTCCATTTGTACTCACTAGTGGAATGGAATGCCCTGCCAAGTTAGAGTTCTGTTCTTGGAGGAATCGCAACAACTTCAGAATCCAATATGGTTGCCCAGTGCATCTTCAGAAGAGAAACAGTATATATTGTTTATTAGCACTCAAACTCAGTGGTGCACACCTACTATCCAACCTCCAACTATTTGTGGACATGATACTACGACATTATCAGTGTAAAATACTGCTTTTTATTTTTAATCAACTGGTATTTCTAAAAGTTAGCCGCTATCGGGAAATAACGAGAAGAATAACAACGTGCAGTAAATGGTAAAACTGTTTGCACTTCATAGTTAAGATAATAAATTAAAATAATATAGTAAGACACGCCAATTTGCAATATCAAGCAGCAAGACCAGCTGTTTTGTACAGCTAAAATAGCTGGAAGCAGACGACACTGGAAGCCAGACCCATAAAATTTACAAATGGCCGCGCCCGCTCTTACGGAAAAATAAGGTGGATACTTTTTAAAGGTGGCAAAGTAATTACTTATTAAAAAGAAGTACCTTCAGACATAAAATTTCTGACACAGCTCAATATCGTCATTGTGAAGACACTACTCACATTTACACACTATAAAATGACAGAGAAGAGTGTATTAGCAGGCGATTCTTTTTTGCTCGCGCACTTAGCTTCTCGAAAACCTCGCTGCACGTGCTCTGAGAGTTTGCGGCTGCCGAATGAAGGTAAGAACAAATTTTTGTGCGTACACACCTGTTATAAAACGCATAAGACTCTTTTCTGCGCACATAAATACGCACACTAAACGAAATCGTTATTCACAATTATAATGTTTTATACATTACTGTATAAAATAAGACATTTAAGCCCTTTATTTACCTCAGTTGCCCTGTTGTCGTTGGGGGACAGAGACGTTAGTAAGCAGGGGACTGGAAGTAATCCAGCCGTTTTCAGGGCCGGTTGCTATAGAGACAGACCGCTCACCTGCCACAGGGCAGAAGGCTGAGACTAAACGACCGTCTGTGAGAGAGACGGAGAGAAAAGATGGGTGGCCATAATCGACCCTGGTGCTTTTGGTTTTTGTGAGAATAGAGACTTTACTATTCTTATTTCCTTTCATTTCAGCTTCTAGATTTTTATTATTAGTTTGTTTTTCTTCATTTTTTTACTGTTACTTTATTGTTCAGACTCTTAAGCTGCAGATGCTTTGACAATGCAAATGTACAGTCTTGGTATTTGTCATAGCAATAAAGCACATTAAACTGAGACAGAGAGAGGGATGATGGGATGTTTGCTTTGTATTGTACTCTTTATTGGAAGGGTTCTATGATTTAGTTGCCTGCACATACATTTACATTATGCATTTGGCAGATGCTTGTATCCAAAGCCACTTACAGTGCATTTAAAGTACATTTGATCATCATGTGCATTTCAATCAAACCCATGGTGTTGCAAGCGCCATGCTGTTCCAGTTGAGCTAAATACACATTAAATTGCAAAAATATGTCCCTTTTCCAGTTTCAGATACATTAATAGCATCCTCACTGCATCCCAAAGTTATCACCACCACCATAAACAATGCTATTCAGATTAATGCTCCATCAATATGGGTTTTACAGTTTTACTTTAGGTAAACACCAGTGGATTTTTTCATTGTTTTATTCTGTGTCCTGGTTAATGCACAGAGCTTAGATTGTAAACTAAGATGTTGTGTGTGTGTCAGAGTTTTTGTTAGTCTGAGCGAGAGGAATGAGTGTGTCAGGACGCTGTACACTGTCTCATTTTAAAAGGATTTTAGATCAAGCTGCATAAATTAGTTTAAAGACAGTGCCTGAGGCCAGAGAGAGCGAGAGAGCGAGAGACAGGCACAGAGAGGGATATGAACGGGGTCTGATTGCTGGTGCTGTTTTGCTGCAGTTTTCTGACACTGTTCATTTATCTGGGCCCTCCACACACATCCAAATGAGCAAATTTACTGAGCTATCACAATGAGGACACACCATTGTCTTCTACAATTTTAGATTTATAAATGAAATAATCATTTAGAATATATTTCTATTTCTATATTCATTAATAAAAAGAGACATTATATACAACACATTTATAATATAATTATATGATATATTTTATATGTACTAATAAAATGTTACATTATATACAATATACTGTACTACATTGAAAAAAAATTGTTTAGGATTTACTTTGAAACAATTCTATTCAATTCAAAAAATTGCTAGCATTGAAGTAGAAATACTAAAATAGTATTTTCTTGAAAAACCTATCCAATAATCTTGATTTTTACAGGGTACATTTATATTATTAATTTAAAATGTAATTTAAATTTATAGAATAAAAAAGTAATTTAATATATCTATTATTTTTCTAATTGAGGATATCCCCGGGTGTCCCCAAACTATATTACTACATTTAAATTTAAAAGCTGTAAATAATAAATTTACTCTCAAAAAAAAAAAACCTTAAGAATTTCTTAATAAAATCCGGGGCACCCTTTGGTGGTACACTCCAAAAAAAAAAAAAAAAAAAAAAAAGGTGCTATATAGCACTAAAAGTGGTTCTTGGCTCGTTTTGGTGCTTTTGGTAACACCTTTGTCAAATGGTGCTATGTAGAACCATAAGAGGTGCCATATTGCATTGTATTTCTTCAAAAAAATTGGGCTAAACAGCACCAACAGTTGTTCTTTGGCTCATAAAGAACCTTTAAAGGGGCTTAACAGGTTCTTTGTACGGCAGTGGTGTTATATAGCACCTTAATCACCCCAAAGAACCACTGAAGAACCGCTGAAGAACCACTGAAGAACCATACAGGAGCTTAACAGGTTCTGTATATGGTAGCGGTGCTATATAGCCCCTCAGTCATGCCAGAGAACCAGTGAAGAACCACTGAAGCACCAAGATCAGCACCAAAAGTTGTTCCCCTATGATTATGAGCCAAAGAACCACTTTTAGTGCTATATAGCACCTTTTTTTTTATTTTTATTTTATAGAGTGTACTGTCAAGCTCCAAAGTGACAAACTCAGTCTGAATGATTAGTTCTGGTATCTGAAAGTTTTGTTCGTTTGAATAGAGTTAAAATCTTATATTTTCAATGCCCAAATTTCCTGTACACATTCATATATGCAATCTTTGATTATATTCCAAAGTAAAAAAATCATTTTAATACAGCAAAATATAAATGATGAGAAACACAAACGATTAGTTCACCTACTGAGTCTTTACATTTGTCACGACCCAGGAGCAATAGTGAATCATTTATGAACCGACCCATCACTAATTGATTTCTGAACAAATCATCCAGTTTTTGCAGCGGTTAACAGATCACTGGATGCATATTTTACAAGTTATCATATTTACATATACTAACAAAGAAATTTCGGTCTGCAGAGTTTGGCCACGTGGGAGACAGAGAATAAAATCTACTGCAAACAGACGCTGGTGGATCAAGACGGACCCGTTACATACTGGAGTAGAGAGCTGCATGGAGACGAACTGATCCTGGTGAGACACAAACACATTGCTTAGACTTCTTCTACAAGACTTCATTTAAGTATCAGGTTTGTTGTAAAGAAAATGGACTAAATCCTTACTGAACCACTTTGTTAACACACACAGCTTTGTCTGCTATTTGGAGATTGTAAAGGAAAAGGTTGTTTCTGGTGTTCACTTCTCCAGACAGGAGGGGCTGGATGAATTTACAGCCTCTATGGCTGAACATGATGGCAGTGTTCATATGAGAGACCACTGTGATCATATTTTATGACTTCAGACAGGAAACAGCCTATGGATTTATATCCATATAGCTTAACATAGAGAGAGAGAGAGAGAGAGTGAGACAGAAGGTGGGTGTGAGATGTTTAATGGAACAAATCGATCTGAGAGGAAAAGAGCAGCTCACAGGCTGCTTTTCTCACGTCTCACGCAACTCGCATATTATACATGCATAAAATATATAGAAATATAGTTTTTTTTTCTGTCGAGTTTGCAACCCTGTTATCAAAATTTGGGAAATTTGGGCAACTTCTGTACACTCTAGCCCTGATTTGTGTAATTTAGTTATTTTTGAGGAATAAAAGTTTGAACCTTTATTTAAAAAACATTAATGTAATAAACTTGTGTAACATTAACTTGTAAAGTATTTGAAAATGCAATATAAAAATATATAACAGTTTTTTTCTTACAATAGCTTTGATAACAGGGTTGAATGGTTGAGTTTGACAAATGTACTTAGTCTACACTACAATTTGTGTAAAAATTGATAAAAGTATTTGATTGTTTTGCCTGTGCTGGATGTCCACTGGGCATTATCAGAAGACAAGTTCAATAAACTCGTGAGAGTGTGAAAAGAGTTTATTATCTAAAGGTCCACGGGGTTGAAAGTGCTAATAGTTGAAGAAACACCCATATGTGGGCCTTGATCCAAACTCAACAATAAAATAAGAGCATCAAAAATCAGTTCCTTGACAGGCGCTCCTGATGGCCGACCCCTGAGAGCGACTGTCGGACGCTTATTCAGGCTGAACACAGGAATGCGAAGGACTGTCCAAAACAAATGCAGGTCTGACCCAAATCAGAACCGCTCACTTTAAATCTGACGGTCAGGCCGCTTGACATTTCTCACGGTTTGCTAAGTGAATTCAGTGCTCAACAATCCCAGAATGCAGCACTGATTGTCTTTGGCGTCTCCTTGCAAATCTAGGACACATTTCCATACGATAAATGTGCTTTGTTTAGTTTAGTCTAAAATAAAGCACAAAAGGGATCACGGACGGCTCCGATTGTCTTTATTTCACAACATAATGGAGGTTAACTGCAGGACGCTTGGTTGATCATCTCTGCAAAAGCTTCAAGAAAATGTCTTTGTTCTCATTCTCAGATCTTTGGGGCCAACGATGTGGTTTGCACGAGGATTTACATGCGAGAATGAGGTGAAGTGGAGACAGTGATCATGAAAAACGCAACCAAACAGCCCTGCATCCCAAGAAACCTTCTGTCTAGAAAAACCAGAACCCTTCATTGCATGTCAGGCCGTGAACATGCATCCGTGCAGTGCATTGTGGGATTTCATTTCTCGTCATTGTTTGTTTCTCACTCTTTGTCCGTTTCTGACACAGATATGTGTATTGCAAACAAAAAACAGTAATAAAAATGGAAACGAACATCAGTGCTTCTCTCTCTGTCATATTTTTGGAGAGCTATTTAAAGGATTCAGAATTAAAAAGGTCTGATGTCATAGATGAATCTTTTTAAGTTTGACTAAGAACCTTTGATTCTTTAGAAAACCATCATGTACTGGTGCTTTAAAGAAGCTAGAAACCAAAACACTGATCTGAAGAGCCGATCAAGAACCTCCAAAGAATGTTAAGATCAACTCAAGACTCTAATGTGGTAAAAAACAGAAGATGGTTCATTGCTGAACTAATGAGTCTTCTGCAGAGAGACAGTTGTTCTGTCATTAGACACAGACTCTGGCCCGCAGTTAGACTCAGGCGGGTGGCAGACGCAGATAAGCAGCAGACGGTTCCACCCTTTACGGGACGTGATGCTGAAATGAGTGATCAGATTTAGCGGGTGTCATGCTCAGGGGGAGCTATTATGTGAATTTCCCTAAACAGACCGGGAAACCAAGTGCACAGACAAAGAGGCGGTTTTAAACCCTAAATCCAAACAAAGGGATGCCAAACCCCAACTACACTGAGAGCGGGCGATGCAGAACAACAAAACTACAACGCTACACCTTATGATCGACTATGATCAACACTAACAGGCAATACAACAGAATGAAAAGACTCCCATTACAGTTAAAGTTTTTAACTTGTGCACTTGTACAATAAATCAGAGGACTTGTGATGATCTATGGAGTTTTCTACACTTTGAACAGGAAATGTGACGAGATAGATATGACAGAATGATAGAACTATCAATATAGATAGAACGATAGATAGATAGATAAAATGATAGAACAATGAATATAGATAGATAGAACGACAGATAGATAGATAGAATGATGATGATATCTAGATAGATAGAACGGAAGATGGAACGATAGATAGACAGACAGATAGATAGAACGACAGAATAAAAGAGAACGATAGAACGACAGACAGACAGACAGACAGATAGAACGGAAGATGGAATGATAGAACGATAGACAGACAGACAGACAGACAGGTAGACAGAACGATAGAACAAAAGATAGAACGACAGACAGACAGACAGACAGAATGGAAGATGGAACGACAGACAGACAGACAGATAGATATAACGGAAGATGGAACGAATAGAACGATAGACAGACAGACAGACAGGTAGATAGAATGATAGAACAAAAGACAGAACGATAGACAGACAGACAGATAGACAGGTCGTACGATAGATCAAAAGATAGAACGATAGAACGACAGACAGAGATAGAACGGAAGATGGAACGATAGAACATCAGACAGACAGACAGACAGACAGACAGACAGATAGAAAGAAAGAATGACAAACAGATAGAGCAGAAGATAGAACGTAGAACGATAGATAGAAAGATAGATAGATAGAGATGTTGAAAGTTAAGGCAAAAGTTCTGACTGCACACCGGTTCAGCTTGGTTTGTTGTGTGTGTGGGAGAGATGGAGCTGTTTTGGCCTGTGGCTGCAGTGAGATCAAAGCTGATGGATGAGGCAATACATCACTGCGCTGAGAAACACAGGATAGGACTCTCCTCGTCTTCCCTCACAAACTGGGACGACAATACAAACCAGAGTCAAAGAGCATGCTCAGAGTTTCAGACAGAGAGAGAGGTTGTGTGTGTGTGGCCCTCACATGAAGAGAAACCCACAGACTAAACTACCACAGACAGTTTATAGAGTGTGCAATTTCATGTGGTCAGATTTTGACAAAAAGCCTGGCCTTCACTGCTGCTTATTCTGGCTAAGAACTGTCCACTTATTAAACAGAAAGAGTCCACCTGACTTAGACAACCAACTGCATTTGAACTTTCTATTTTACATGTTGTTTAGGGGTGGAGTTATCGGCAATAATTTATGCAACAATGACCAAAATGTAAGAAAAAAAAATTGAAATAGTTAATTACATACGTATATATATATAATGTTGTTTGTTCAACAGAATAAATAAATTCATACAAGTTTGGACCAACATGAGGGTGAGTATATATAACAGAATTTTCATTTTTGCCTAAACGATCCCGAACGCATTTCATTTACATTTTTTTTTTTGTATCCATCTGTTGAAATGTTAACAGCTACGAAAAGCCTTTCCTGAGACTTTTGTTCTGGCAACACACCTGCTCAGCCAATAAAAAACCGTGAACGTTCAGCTCAAATCCCGCTTTTAATATAAACGTCTCAGGAAGTCGTGACTGTTGTTGCAGCCTTTCTGCGCGGCTTTGCCTTTGCTTTGGCTCAGCTCGAAGTTCTGAATCACTGTCACCAGCAAACAAACCCCAAGACACGAACAACAAAACATCAAACGCCGCGGAACGATTAGTCTTCCTGCCACCGGGCTGCCAGGAGCTAAAAGCTGCTCTTTCAACGCGCCGTTTCACAAAACCGAACACCACAACCTCCCAAACCGGCGGTTGCCAGGTCTTCCTCACAGCGCCCTGATTTCTGACCCGCTACACCGCAGAAGAATGCGTTCGTCCACAATAAACACACTCAGAAAGCCCGGGCCACCGCGCAAGTGTGCGCCGTTATGTTAATTTGATGAGGGCTTTGGTTCCGACACTCCTCTCCGCGCTGAAAGAGCTCATTGTTAGGATTCGGGAACGGTCAGCAGAAGGGGGCTTTGAGAAACACTGCGCGCTCTATGAGCTCGGATAGGGGTTCCCTGCAGCCCGCCAGATCTTCCGAGGGGCC
>JAFVLL020041326.1:27026-39526 GCA_021397915.2 Tor tambroides | reverse complement strand
CGCCAGAGCGGTGAGTCGCTGTGCTGAGGGACGAGTAAGGACTTTTCACATCAAGTAGAAATTTTCGCAGCCATAATATTTTTTAAATATAAGGTGAAACTTTCATTTTTTATTTATTTTTTAAAAATTCTGGAAGTAGCTTGGCAAAAACTCTAAAGTTTCTGACAGATGTCTATTTGTTGTTTAAAAAAAAAAAAAAAAAAAAATCCCACACTGGCAACTAAAAGAAGAAAAAAAATTATATTGCACATAAATTGAGACCGTATGTAATTATATAATAATAATAATAATAATAATAATAATAATAAAATACAATACTGTCAATATAAATATTAAGTCCTACTAATATACTATCCTATTAATACTATTAATATCCATTAATAGTTAATATCCAACAAAATTATATTGCACATAAACTGAGAATGTATTTAGTTATATTAAATACAAACAAACAACAACTGCAAAATGAGAATTAATTAAATAATACCATCAATTTATATATTAAATCCTATCAATATGCTATGCTTTTAAATACTATTAATGTGAATATTAATACTATTGGCTACAAAGGAAAAAATAGACACACAAAATAATAAATCTGGCTAATATCCTATCTTATTAATAATAATTAATAATATTAATATAAATATTTAAATCCATATTAGTAACAAACAATCAGAGGAAAAATTATATTGCACATAAACTGAGAAAGTATAATATAATTGCAAAATGAGAATGTATTTAAATATATAATACTATCAATTTAAATATTAAATCCTATCAATATCCCATCCTTTTAATGCTATTACTGTAAATATTAATACTATTGGCGACAAACAAAGGAAAAATATTGCACAAATTGATAGTGTGTATAATTATATTAATATGTTCCAATATAAAATATTATTATTATTAATATACTATGAAAGTTTTTATACCATAATATAATTCTTAAAATCCATTTTGACAACAAACAATCAGAGGAAACAAATCAGAGTTTCAATTATTGAACAATATGTAGTTGCAGTTTCATACTAATCATTTTTGTATATTTAAATATATAAGTGAGATGTTAGACTTTGGTTATGTTTTTAAAACCCTGTAAAACATGATGTAACCTAACTGTCCGCAACCAATATAAAATGTGGTCATTTACAAAAAAAAAAACAAAAACAGTAAGAGACAGGTAAGTTATAGATGTGCTAGTTCATGTGATAAAAAAAGGCTTATCTCATAAATGTTAACTAGATATTGATATGCACAGATATTGATTTTTCTGTTTTTTAAATGCTTAAATTAACAAAACAAACAAACAAAAAATTGCTCAAAAAACTGGAGACAGTTCTTGCATATTAGACATTGAGAAAATCAGCGTTGGCGAATATCAAAAACTATGATTGTGATTGTAATTAGTCATCTTGGTGTGCGTGTGAATCTTACCTGGTGGGCTCTCAGCAGCGCGGTGCGTCTGTACATGTAATCTTCTGATTTGAAGACGTACACCATCTTATAGGAGTTGAGTTTGAACATGCACTCCATCTTCATGCTGTCTGAGTTCTCTTTTCTGCCTCCGTCCTTCACCTCCTTCTCCTGAGACTCACGGCCACGCTGACACTTACGGATCCGCCGCAGGTTCCTACACAAACGGAGGAGGATGTGGATGACAAACCAACAGTATTTACTGCTGTGAACCTCTCTGTGGCATGAAAACAGTCTGAACGCTGAGATTCAATGGTTGGGAAGTTCAGGGGTCACAAACACAGGGTACCTTGGCAGAAACACAGGCTTTTGAGACAGATGATCCCTCAGGTCTGGAGATGAGAAATCAGCCGACAGATACCGCATAACGTAATCCGACCAGCGCTACATGTGACCATAGAACAGGGAAAATACATTACATTTTTAATTGAAACAGTACAGTACTGAACAGTATTATTTTAGTACCAGGGGGATGCTATCATTTATTTTATTATTATTTTTTCCATTTCCATTTTAAGTAAAATTTTTGTAATTTTCTTTATTCATTTCTCTTAACTCATTTATTATTAGTAGTTTTTTAAGTCTACATATTTTTTAATGTTAGTTTAGTGTAGTACAACATAAGTGAAAATGAGAAATATTGTTTTGGCAACTAGTTAATAAAAAAAGTTCAAGTTTTATTGACTAGTTTTATTTCAGTTAACATTTATTTCAAGTAACAATTTTTTTTTTTTGTGGTTTTAGTTTCAAGTAACTATAATAACCTTGGAACTGAAGAATAGCAGATCTGGATTAGACTTTTTTACATTTTATTCATTATTATTATTATTGTTATTATTATATTATATATAGTATAATCATTAATATTATTTTAGATTTTTTTTACATTTTTAAAATGAAAATTAATTTATTTTTCCTATATTTACTTATTTATTTTTATTTATTAATTAACTCGTTCATTCTACTATTACTTAATTTAAATATTTTAAATTATTATTATTATTATTTTTTTTTTATTTAAATTTAAAATCATTGCTCTTTTGTTGATTTTGATTGCTTCCATTGCCCTCATTTGTAAGTGACTTTGGATAAAAGCGTCTGCTAAATGACTAAATGTAAATGTAAAATTACTACAACATTTCAATTCGGTCCAAAATGACAAGTGTATATGTTCGCATCCATGTTTGATCTGTGAACCAATCAGTGAAGCTCACCTCAATCTCCATTGGCCCCTCTGAGTTCTCCTCCTCCGTGTCCAGGAGCTCCACAGTGAGCTGAACGTTCCCACGGTTCTTCATGAACATCACCTAGAGCGAGAGAAAGAGAGATTATAGACTCTTAATACCGTGAGACTCTCCGTGTGGCCTTCTCTAGCACTCACTAGGTCAGAGCTCTACCTTAAAGCAGTTCTCGTCGGACATGAGCTGCTCGGCTTTGCGCTGGTAAGACATTTCCGCCGGTGCCCTGCTGCTCTGTGTGAGCAGAGATCCACCTGTGGCTGAGTGACTGCTCTCACTCAGGTACAGTTCAGTGACCTGAACACAGATCTCCTCACTCACTATGTGCTGGAGCTACAGTTACAGACAAAGAGAAAAAGAGATTTTTGTATCCTACAAGGAAAATCAAGGATTTTGAAAACTGTTGAGGAATCCTACTGATGTTTTGAGACATTATACTATGAAGTTTTGATATCTTAGTCCAAAGTCCAAAAAGATAATTTATTCAACTATTTTCATAAAAAACATAAATAAATAAATAAATATATATATATATATATATATATATATATAGTGAATTAGATTTTTTTTTTCTTGTTTATTACACACTATTTATTCACTTTATATTCTATAATATACTTATATATATATATATATATATATATATATATTACTATTAATTATTTATGTATTTTATTTTTTAAAATTTTGATTTATAATGAAAATAAAAAATATATAAAAATATTCTAAATATAATATAATACAACATAAAACAACTAGCACTACACTGTAAATATCAAGGCAAAAAATTCTAATATGATCACTTCAAAGCATGTTTTTTTTTTTGTCATGACATGCAAAAGCACTATATTATGATTATGTGAGTGGATTTGGGCAGACGCACCTGTCTGACTATGTTCTGGATGAGCTTGTCCATGGTGAAGGCGATGTAGGCGTGAATGGTGAACATCTCTCGGAGCGAATCCTCGTACTGAGACGCCTCCATATTCCCATCCAGCAGATTACGCACCATCTCCAGAAATGCCGAGTAATAATCCTCCACATCTATGTCCACTGAAAGAGAGACAGTTTCTAAAATCAGTCCAAAAACAGCAACAAACATCCACCAGACTTCAAAAAAAATCAACATGAAATTGAATTCACTTCCTTAATAAATGTTCCTGATCTTACTGTGCACAATTCATCAGTTATTCTAATAAAACAACTGCTCAAAGTTAGCTAGTTTCATCACTCACTGGGCTCCTTCAGACGCAGCTGGATGGCAGTGTTGTCGTTTTTGTCTCGTTTGAGTCCGAGCACCTCCCTCTCCCACTCGCGCTCCCTCAGGTCCTGTTCAATCTGTCGCTCGGCCTGCGCATAGAGCCGCAGCAGACGCGAGCACAGGGTGTGGTGCAGCCGGAGGAAGATGTACCAGTTGTTATTCACGTAAAACAGATTATACGCGTCCTCGCAGGAGCGCAGCCGCTGAGTCGCGGATGTGCTAAACAGCAGTTTGGACTTTGTTGGGCTGCCGCTAACTCCTCCTGTTAGCCCGTTGTGCTTCTTCGACGCTCCCTCGTCGAGGTCCATGTCTTCCTCATCATCGTCTTCCTCAACATCCGACAACACTCCTCTCTGGGAGAACAGCATGTCGGGGATGAAGTGGTAGATGATCTGTTTAATCTTGTATTTGTCCTCTTTATTGATGCTGCTCTGGCGTTTCACGTGATGGATGATTAGCGCCGCCGCGTCCTCCAGAATCTGACGGTCCTCGTAGGTCAGCGTCAGGTGAGGCTCGCTAGGAGACGTACTGTTGTCCTCCGAAACCTGTTCCTGCCGCTAAACGAACACACAACCATCAATCCAGTTTATCTGAGAGGAACAAACCCTTTTAACTTCCTCTAGAGAATAAAGAGCGTCTTACCTCATCAAAGATGCTCTCGATCTCGTTGAGAAGCGTTTTCGAGCGCAGCACCTTAGTGTCGTTCTGTTTGAAGTTAATGCCTTGATGGTCCAGAGATTTTAGGTAGTATTTCTCATTCTGCTCTCTCCAGATCTTGTTAAAACCCCTTTGAGCTTCACGCCACTCTTCCTCCTTCAGCTTTAGCCTGAGACGCAGAATGAGAAGATGGATTTTTAACATATGTTAAAATAACTTGATTTCAACAACAACAAAACTTTAACAGCTAAAATCTAGATATTGGAAACAGCTAAATAAAAACAAATATTGGCAATAAAATGAAATAAAATAAAAGCTTTAAAAACCCACATTGGTCAACCACTATTTTGGGATAATCTAGTATAATATAAATCAAATAAAATATAAAATAAATGTAATATTGATAATTCCTAAACCACTACTGATAAATACATGCTGGGAAATCAAATCAAATAAAAATAAATTAATAAATATTACAAAGTAAGTACAAATAAATGTTTACTTAATAAATACATTACTTAAAATAAAATGCACTTTAAAAAAAAAATCTGAAAAATCCACATTGGTGAACTATTAAATTTGAATAAAATAAAATATACCCACTCCTGTTGAATAAATAATAAAATAAAGTTAGTTAAAACTCAAATACATAAAAATAAATAAATAAAAAAAAATTATATATATATATGTGTGTGTGTGTGTGTGTGTGTGTGTATGTTTGCTTGTGCATATATAGCAGTTTGTAAAATATATAAAAATGACTTTAGATAACTAAAAACAAAATACTATGTGTGTGTGTGTGTGTGTGTGTGTAGATAGATAGATAGATAGATAGATATATCCTACATTAATATAATATATTATAATGTACTAGAGTAATTATGAAGCAATATTACTGCCGATGTAAAATGTAGCAACACAAACCCTGTCTGGGACAGGAAATAAATTACAATAAATACATTTAAAGATTTGAAAAACACACACTGTTTAATCACTAAGTTCAAATAATATACTACTATGTAATGTCATATACATCAGGGGTTCTCAACTTTGGCCCTTGAGGTCCACTTCCCTGCAGAGTTTCGCTCCAACCCTAATCAAACACGCCTGAACTAACTAATCAAGGTCTTCAGGATCACTAGAAAGTCACAGGGAGGTTAGGCTGGAGATAAACTCTGCAGGAAAGTGGACCTTGAGGGCCAGAGCCAAAAACCTCTGATATACATAATGCAGCAGGACTTCTGAAGGTCATTCTCTCTAACCTCTTGAGTACAATGGGAACAGACACTGCCGGATTCTTCTTCAGTCCGTCGATGATGTCCAGAGCTTTGTCTCCATATATCCTCTGGATGGCTTTCCTGTGGATGATCTCCGAGCTGCCGCCCAGAGTGTTGTCCAGCCGGAATTTCGCCTGCTCTTCCGCAGACATCCGAGACAGCTTCTTCTGAACCGCCTCCAGCACACGAATGGTGGCCAGGTTGGTTTCCAAGACGACATCCAGCTGAAGTCAACGACATCGTTAGCAAGAATTACATCACAACAGCACGTGGAACCAGTAAAAATGTTTTTGTGTGGGGAAGCACCTCACCTCGAATCGCTCGTCCTCACATCTGTACATGTGCTCTTCATACTGAGTCTTCTTGGAGCTGACGAAGGTCGAGTCCTCAGACCAGGAGGGGAAGGAAACCCAGGTATCATTCAGCACCTGATGCATCCACAAAGAACCAGGTTTTCAATAAAAACTTGTGTCATATGATGCATGCTCATTAGTAAGAAGCTGTTGTTAGGGGGAAATCCTCTCTAACCTCTTTACAGAGTGATGTTCTTCCTGTGCATTTGGGAAGCTGGTAGCTCTTGGGTAAAGCTCGATAACTAGAGCCCAGACGCTTGCATGAAGCGTAGTCAATTTCCATGGCAATTCCTTCAGTGGCTCTTTCTTTTGGGTACCTCTCCAGGTGTGACATCTCCTTATATCCAAGGAAGTTCTTAAACCACGTGAACAGCTCAGGAAATTTGCTGGGGAAAAATGGGATAATTAGTAAAAACACAAATCCACTACTGCAAAATAAATACTGGAGGCAGCTTTGTAATAATTACAAAAATAAAAAATAAAAATAAATGGCAAAACAAATCTACCCACTGCAAAATAAACGCTAGGGGAGTTTTTAAAACAAATAAATAAATGCAAAAAATAAAATAAAATTTTAAAAAATTACAATAAATGAATGCTGAAATTGCAAAAACACTAAATCCCACTCATGCAAACTAATTTCTAAGGTAGTTTTGGGGGGGAAAAAAAAAAAAAAAAAATTTAAAATTGAATTAAAATAAAACAAAAGATTATATCCACAATACCCAATAACACAAACCTACTACTTCTAAATAAACACCAGGGAAGTTATGTTAAATAAAAAAAAAAAAAAAATTATGCAATAAATATAAAATATATAAAATAATTAAGCAAAAAAATAAAGAGAAAATAATCTAATTTATTTAAATCAAATACATTAAAATAAATGAATGAAATGAAAATAAATAAATAAAATACACATAATAACATACAATAAAAATCGACTTCAAACTGGACTTACCCCAGGAATGGAACCACAAGTTGAACCAGCTCGGCACGAGAAATGATCTCTTCGTTAAAAATGATCAGGCACCGGAGAAAGTTGTCATATGCTTCAGGGCTTCGCAAAGCTTTCCGCACCTATGAATGCACCAATAATGCAAGTCAAAATAGGAAATCAAAACTTTTGAGATAAAAACAACCTGCATATTACATCAACATCCCTACGTTAACTCGAAGCAACTCACTTTGTCAAAGAATAGAGACTCTGTTCCTCCACCGTGTTTGCCAGATTCTGCCGCAGATGAATCTTTGATATTCATTAACTTGAGCTTTTTCTGGAAAAAGAGGGAAAAAGTCAGATATCAAGAAAGTAATTCTACAAATAAACATGCCAAATACTACGAAATTCATTCAGTATATAATGAAATGTATTTCCATGAATTTGACAATTTCCTGTACCTTCATAGGTGGGGTGACGGCTGTAGTGGAGTGCTTGCGTATCTGGCAGCCGTTCTGATTGGGCCTCTGCTTGTTATTGAGCTGTGGTTTCTTGGCCGTTCCACCGTGATCGTTACGCACAGATTCGGCCTTCTCTGCTGTCGTCTTGCTCAGCAGCTAGAGGAAATTCGTAGCAGGAAACATGCGTCATTTTCACTTAATGTAACGTCATCCACCAAAATAACCAAAACTACAACTGAAATAAAAATTACAGGGCGTGACATTTGCGACTAAAAATAGATGTGTGCAATGCATTTAGGAGCATGTGTGCGATTAAAATAAAGTTTTATGAAATTTAAAGTAATAAAAAGTCTTAAATGCCTTAAATGGTATTACATACTATTAATTAATTTTAAAGAAAAGGTAGAAAAAAAAGTAACTGCGATACGTCCTAAAGTGATAATTAAACATCAAAAGGCTATTATATAATTAAATAAACATAAAAAAATTAAATAAAAATCTATTGTAACAGTATATGTCTTTACTATCACTTTTTATCAGTTTTAGCATATCCTTGCTGAGTAAAGGTATTAATTTCTTTCAAAGGAAAAAACAACAACGACGAAAAAACTAACTTGCCACAAACTTTTGAACAGTAGTGTGAATTGTTACAAAAGACTTCTATTTTGAATGAATGCTGTACTTTAACTTTTTATTCATCAAAGAATCTGAAAAAAGTATTATAGGCTCCAAAAAAGAATGCGTATTAGAATCATTTCTGAAACCTCAAACTTCTGAACGATATAAAACATTTACATAATTATTAACAACAGTTTGAAGCAGAAACATTTAAAATCCTAGTGTAGTTTTTGTATTATAATAAATTAAATAATTCTGCTTGTAGATGTCTCCTTGTATCCCTTTATTAAGAAAAAAAATAAACCATTATTTGATCAGTTTTCATTGGAAAATCCTAAGTTAAATTTTCAACTTAGGAGCACATGCAAAAAAAGTAAGCATCAAGCCCTGAATTAATAAACTACAAAATAACAACTTAATATCAAAATATTTATAAAAACTATAACAGAATCTCAATGACAGTTCTGAAAATGACTTCTGAAACTCACCACAGAGCTGTTGGCGTCCGGCAGGAACTGTCCAAACTCAGAGAGCAGATCTTCTTGGTTTTTGAAGAGTTGGGCTACCTCAGCGTAAACTTCCTGCTCGGTCAGGGCTGGGGTGTAACTCCCGCCCGCTTCTTTAGCATTACGCTGCTCCTTCTGATTAACGAAACAAGTATATGCGTAAGTGGATTGTGAAGTATAATTTATTTGTGAAGTGTTTTCAGGTTTCTGCCCCGACCTGGTACTTGTGCAGGATCTCGAGGAAGGATTTGTAGATGTTAGGCTGGCCCTGGAAGCGGTTCTTAATCTTGTTGACGTAGCTGATGGCGTGGTTGAACTCCACAGGCTGGTTGTTCTGCAGTGGCGGGGCGGTGGGCATGCTGTTGACGGGGGTGTGGGGCTGCAGTGGGGGTGAACGTGGGGATGCATACGGAGGGATGGACGGATTGGGATGACTGCTCGGAGTCAGAGCTGGAGACTGCAGTGGCTTTACAGAGAGAGAGAGATAGAAAATGCGAAATTTATGCATAATGCGAAACTTTCAATTACAAAAAGCCTGGAATCCCCAGGACTCTTATTTTGAAATGTCACTGCTGACTTTAGTGCTACATCCAGCTGATCATTCAAATGGATGAGGGAGATAAAATATGCACTGTTACAACCATCTACAACATATTACAATATAAATCCAAAAAGTAAACTTTGTCATAATTCATCCACAGTAGTTCAAGTAATCGCTTGGCATAAATGCGCAGTATTCATTGACTGGGAACTTCTCTGAAAACGTGAGCCTGAAGAATGTGTAACAGCATCACGTTTTGACTTTGAATGCACAGCACTCATGTTTATTTAATTAAATCATTGCCTTTTGAAGTATAATAATCGTATTAAGTTTAGTGATTCTTGGGTTTTTTTCTATCCCCAAATTTAACACTGCTTAAAATGATAATTAGGACTTTAACCATTTAAAGCTGATATATTGTAGTTATACTAAAATTAAAACCATAAAAAAAAATGCACTACTTGAAATCATATAAACATTAACTGATATATGCCGATACTGACATTATTTTAAATTGATGTACTAAAATATCTAAAACTAAAAAATTTATAAACTAAATGTAAAAACAAACCTACTAAAAATGACAAAAACATAGTTATTAATTATTAATTCAATATATAATATGAATGAACTATAATAGTATCTAAATGATATTAAAATAACACTGTATTTAAGACATTTGAAACTTTGTGTATACATACATGATGAAACTTTACGAAATTTATGAACTTGTAAACATTAACCCTGCAAATTAGCTTTACTTTTTTAGTCTGAGTACCTTGGTTTTCGGTGTGGGTTGGGTGGGAGGTGTGGATGCCAGGCTGGGAGGGTTTGCAGGGACCTGGTTCTGGAGCTGCGGTGGTGGTGGCGGCGGGGGTCTGGTGGGGATGTTCTGCACGGAGATGCCATGAGGTGTGATGTGGTGGATCTGACCGGGTGTAGTCACGTTAACCAGATCATTGGTCTGAACTTCAATCTTGTATCCCGGCGGAAGAAACGTGTTAAACCCCATAATGAGATCAGGGTGACCCTTAAAGAGCTGCGACACTCTGCTGATTACGCCCGGGGTATCAATACTGCAGAATGAGAAGGAGAGAGAGATTGTATTCAAAATGATTAAGTATGATTAACTACTTCCCAGTAAAACGATCTACCACTGAGAGAAATTGTGCAGGGCAGGATTTGAATGTGGGAACATGGCAATAACATTTTTCTGAAAACATGGCCTCACTTAAGTAAAAAAAAAACAAAAAAAACATAAGAATTTAATGAAAGCAATGTTAATTTTTATTAATATTATTTTAATTGATAAATTAAAAAAATGCATGCTTTTATTCAGCAAGGGCACATTAAATTTCTCAAAAGTGACAGTAAAGACATAATGTTGCAAAATATTTGTTTCAAATAAATGCTGTGCATTTAAACTTTTTATTCATCAAAGAATCCTGAAAACCGTTTCCACAAAAATATTATGCAACTATTCAATAAAAGAAGAAATGTTTCTTATTACAATGATTTCTGATCACAGACAAATTACAATTTAAAATATATTCAAATAGAAAATAATATTTCACAATATTACTGTTTTTACTGTATTTTTCACCCAATAAAGAGTCTTTATGAGCATAAAAGACTTCTTTCAAAAATGTAAAAAAATCTTACAGACCCCAAACCTTTAAAAGGCAGTGTAATTTCTAATCACTTACTTTGTTGATATTTAGGTTAATAAATGGTAAAACTTTAAAATAAAGGTGCAATTTGTAGGTATGATAAACTAACTAACTAACTGTATGATCAATTTGCATTTTTTTTTGCAGTAGAAATTAACATGAACCTAGATTAAAACATGCTATAAGGTGTTCATGATACCTAATGTTAACTAACTGATGTTTATTGTGAAGTGTTTAACATATTAGTTAGAATCGTGATGTTTCACTAGTATCAGTATCACCTATTAAAATTTTATGACAACCCTACATGTGAATAAACTCACCACTGAGATTTAAACTCTTTCATGATATCCAAGAAATCATTGTAGACATGTGGTTGATTGCCAAACTGTAGCTTCACCTGGTCCAGGTAAGACAGGGCATCCTCCACCTGCAGGAAGGAAAACGACAATCCAGTTTATCTCACGCACACAGCTGCTATTGCAAGACTGCATTGGTTTGACTCCCAAACTACCCAAACACAAAATCCCGTCCCACCTTGAGCCTCTGGAACTGCTGCTGCCCCTGTGCGGATGCAGAGGGGGTGGGTGGGTGACTGTGACCCTGCACTGGCGCAGGACCGTGGGCCTGGACCGCTGCCGGACCATGATGGTGAGCACCACTGTGGGCCGCCGCCGGACTGGGTGTGTGACTGTGACCACTTGAACTTTGGGCCACTGTAGACACCTAAAATCAGAAACGGTGCAAAGATATCAGCTATGTGGAGCTTCTGTGAGTTTCTTTCTAAGCAAAATTACTATACAATTACTTATATATATATATATATATATGTTTATTTATTTATTAGGGCTGTCAGTTTAACGTGTCAGCTTAAAAAAATAGTGTGATATCTAAAAAAAAAGTGTGTTTAAAACATTTTAACGCAGTAAACGCACTGGCCCCGCCCCCAGACCTGTACGTCATCTTACATTTCATACAGTTGACTGTTGACAAATATGATGCAGGGCAACAACTGCATAAATGCAATTCAAGATATTGGGGCAAAAATGCTCCTGTATGAGTTTCTGTCTCATATTTATATCACATAAGCGATATCACACAAGCAGCAAGAGCAATATCACATGAGTACTGTTTGTCCCGAATATAACGAGAGCATGTGTGATTTTATACAACAGTTCAGTAAATTAGAAGATAATATTTTATTTTTAAACACAATATTGTGTTTTTGCTCAGTTTTGCCAACAAAAATTACTTACCTATAAAGCCACAGCAGAACCGTTGTGCATCTGTGAGCAACACAGCGGTGTTTAGTTTCTAAATGAATCCGCGTTTTGAAGGAATCGGGTGAATAAATGATTTAAAGGCCCATTCATAAAGTGAGCTCTTTATTGAATTCCTGAATGAATCAGCTGTTTGAACAAATAGAATGAATGGAAGACTCATAGCCACATTTACTGCCACCTGCTGGCAGTTTTAGTTTCTTATTTAGAGTATTATTT